>JZKD02S1530530.1:709735-723173 GCA_000966675.3 Picea glauca
CCGAAAGATTTATGAGAGAATTCCGTTAGCCGGAAACAATGAAAAGACATGTCGTATCATTTCATTTCGTGCCAAATCATATAAATACACTTTCAGACGAACACATTTAACACAATTCATCGTTTGTTTCATGGTTTTCTAGAGCACCTAAACAAATTTTCGAATCATCTTTTTCGTTTTTGTTGAACAAGGTAATTGATGTTTGTTCAACTTTTTATTGGAATAACAATTTGTATATTGAAAGCTAAATGTTGAGCATGTTTTCAAGGTGAAGCCTTTGTTGAACATAAAATTATTGATATTATTTTTTAATAATTTTTGTGACAATGAAGTTTTTCTGAGACTATTCTGAAATGTTGATTTTATTAAAAATGTTTACAGATAACTATACTCATGAGAAACAAAAGTTTGCGTAAAATAAAATTTGATCACACTCGAGATGAAACTCACCATAACGATCAAAGGAAAGAGCATTATTGGAGAAATAAACGAGAACGTGCAAATATTGAAGAAAAAAACGATGATCATGTAAATAGAGATTTTCAACAAGAAGAAGTCCAACTAGGTATGCATGCACATATTGTCTATATTAAAAATATAGAATTCAAATTTAAAATATTGTTTAATATAATTGATTGTAATTATGATTTGATGTTTAAAAAAAAACATAAATAGATTTGTCTCATAATGTCGATGAAGACGTTGAAACCGAATTTGAAGCAGAAGACGAATCACCTATAGGTATGTACATAAATTTAGATAATACAAGATGAACACTTGTATATAGTTTAGTGAATTTATGTTCGGGTTTTGTTTTTTAATATAAACTTTAAATTGAAATATGCAGGAGAATATATCAACATTGATGATGAAATATTAGAAAATGTTGATACTAATAAATTTGGGAAGAAAGAAGCTAAGCATTATATAAGATATTGAACTAAGAATATGTATAATACTTTTTTCAAAGATGAATCAGTAACAATCCAAGCTCAAATTTTACTCTGTCTAATAAAGTCAAGAAAATTAAAAGAAGCTACATCATTATTGGGTATTCAAAAGTTGACAAAATATACAAAGGTGAAATAGAATGTCTTTGAAAATATAACTAGCGTATTAAAAGATTTTGGAAAATCTCGAAAAAAAGATGTCAGTGTTGCACGTAGAGTGATACAAACAACAGTTGTTTCATCTAGCAATATAAAAAAACGTTTGACACGACACATGAAAAAAATGATGGGAATGTTAAGAAAACATTGTACAAACATAGAAAATTTCGATTGCAAATAGATGCAAATGATGAACTTGCTTGTTGGACAATGATTTCTAGACAACCCTACAAAGATAGACTTGCAGAAAATGTTAAAGAATTGCCTCTAATTGTTGGTTGACAGAATCTCGTGTTTCACCACATACAAGGGATGTGTTGCGACAAAGAATAGAATGAAAAAAAATATGAAGAACATCCAAAACATATAATTCCAATGACACAAATAAAATTGTTCAATAAGTTCAAAGAAGAGCACAAAGAAGTTAAAATTTCCATCAATACATTTGTGCAACAAAAACCATGGTTTGTTAGACCCATTCATTGCTCGTGACACTTGTTGTTTTCATTATCATGTGGAATTTGAGTTATATTACGACACATTTCTTGATTTTGGTAAACAATTATGGCCAAGTTCACCTCCTCCTTCCACATTCCGTGCTTTTATATCTGAAATTCTATGTGAAAGAGAAGGTGATGAATTATTTTACCAAAAAAAATGTGTTGGTGGAAAGAAATGTGATCATTGTGGAAATCTAAGTTTGTTTCACTCAAATTATCCTATTGATACGAATGATCAATCATTTTCTAATATAATAATCAATTGGAAGAGATATGAATATATCAACAACACGGCTCCACATTCTTCAAATGTTATTTCCAAAAAGATTGATTTGAAAGTAGATGAAATCTATGTGATATATATTTTGAATAAGTTTGAGGAAGAAATTTATAAATACACCAAGCATTCACATAGAGCTCGACGGAAAGACCTACAATTCAAACAATCTTGTGAAGTGTTTCCACCAGGGAAAATTTTATCTGTAGTTGATTTTGCATAAAATTACACATTCGCTGCACAAAAAAAAAATACAGAGTGAATATTATCATTCTGATCAAGTCACTATATTTGTCCACGTTCTATATAGACATGCTCAATAGAGTCTTGATAACATAGAAAGCACCAATGACAATCGACGTGTTATTAAAGAATATCACTTGTATATAAGTGATGATTGAGCACAAAACACACATTATGTACAACATTGTTTTGATAAATTTTATGATTCATTGAAAGAACATAGGATCAGATTCGATTGACATTGGATATGGTCAGATGGGTGTGCAGGTCAGTTCAAATCTTCACAATCATTCTATTGGTTGTGTCGTCTTCATAAAAAATCAAACATTACACATTGTTGGAATTTTTTTGAGACTGGTCATGGAAAATGAGAGCATGACGATGCAGAGGCATGTTTAAAACGAGCACTTCGAAGGTATCAGATGAACCCTCATGCCGATCGATTTGAACCCGTTGATCAAGTTGTTGAATGGTGCAAAATGACGCTAAGCCATGAAAATAATCCATCAAGGGATGTGCACAGGTGTGTCTATATATACACATGTACACAAGATATTTTTATTCACATGTTCGAATTTATATTCAATCTTTAATCATTTTCTTGAGAGATTTCAAGTTAACAAGTTCTTGTCTTGTGCAGGTTTTTTTGGTATGTTGGAATCCAAGATATAAATAGATCAATCCCATATGAAGCCGGTACAATATATGGGACACGAAAAATGCATTCAGTTAAAACAAAATGCTATCAAAATGTGTTTGCATTTGATAGAATAAATGAGTCTTGTTTTTGTTAAGTTTGCATAGAGGACACAAAATCCATAGAGATTTGTGAAAACGAAAATGCAGAATATGTTAAAGGTTGGAGACATAACAAACTTAATATAAAAGGGAAAATTCCACTTGCAATCTCAGAGGAGATGGAATCAAATGAAACTATAGTGTCAGTTGATGGTTATAGAGTTTTCGATCTTGTTAGAGAAGGTAATTTTTATGTTTAAATTTTTTCAAATAATTTGTAGCTGTACTTGTGTGATAATCTAATACGAACTATTTGTTGTCCAATATATCGAATTATTTGTAGGAGATGTATTTTCCTTGGTTCCACTTGTAGATAACATTGAAAACGTGAAATATCATTTGATGCGATGCACAAAACAAAAGATGAGGCTATTAGAAGATTTTGATAATAACTGTTTTATATATGAAAGAAGATCCATCGTATTGAAATGATATTTTTTTCAAGAAACCCATCAAACCAATACTCATGTTCACTTTCAAGACTACCAATCATATGTCATAAGTTGTCAATATAGTCATTTGGTATGTGGAACGCACATAAAGTTAATAGAAGTTCAATCAAGAAAAAAAACAAAAGTTAGAAAATGGAAAATGTCCAAAGCTAATCATGAATGAATAATTGAAGACGGAATACCATTATGATTTCTTTAAACAAGTGACATATACATTCCAAAATTTTATATTTTGCATTGAAAGTACACGTATTTATGAATATCTAGGATTCTAGAATCATTTCCAGTTTAGTTTACTTTCATGGTCCATTCAATTAAGAAAAGTTATATTTTTGATGAATTATAAAGTTTACCGAGACTTATTTACAATTTCATGGAAGAACCTATAGATTGTATCTAGGGAACCTAAATTGACCTCTACTTTGGAAGATTATACTTTAATCCTACAAATTATCCAAGTCGTATACACAAATCCTTTAATGCATGTAACCAATTTACTACATATAGGATTTGCGTTCATTATTTTCAATTTGATTGTTCAATGATTTTTCATATGAAGATGATAACTTCATATAAAAGATAGGACCCATTTCCATGTCATTATAAGGGACTATTGATGGCTTAGAAAAAATTTAAAGACATATTAAAGTGTATGATTAGCATCCTAATTAAAGAATTCAAGGTAATACACATGATTAACATCCTAATTAAAATTTTTAAAGACATCTTAAAAAATATCAATTTTAATTATGAAATTGTGAATTTTGATTCCAAAAATGTTGATTTTATATTAAATTGTTAAATTTCTGCATTTAGATTTCAATATCTTGAAGCAAATTGAAAACAAAATTGAAATTATGAGCTACTATAAAAATGTGTATGATGAACAGGTAACAAGTTACTTATATTCTACACATTAAACATAGTTTTCATTGAGTTTGATTGAAAAAAACTTAAGTTGAAAACAAATTTGATTTTGTGGCCTGATAACAAAAAATAAAAAATAAGAGGTCATCTACTAAGGCTTGGTTTGTTACATTTAGATTTTCATAATTTTAATTGAATTAATGGTAGGTGTCATATTGATGGCATCAAAGAATACTTCCAATGTGCAGAGGATTGATAATTTCCATCAACCATTTTCTACCATTTTCGATACAAAAACAATTTATATCAATATAAATTTTAATGAAAATCGCTTACTTATATTAAAGTATATTTTAATTTTACATATTAAAATAGGTTCTAAATCATGTTTTTATTTCAAATTACATATTTTTATTTCACATTTTCTTGAATAAATATATTGAAAGTGTTATCACCATAACAATTTTCAGACATGATCCAAGTCTCGGAAATTTAGCAAGAGCTACGTCGTCGCAGAAGTGTGATAGTTTGGAGAATTGATAATTTATAGGACCAGGACATATCTGGTGACGTATGGACAAATATAGTGGAGGTGTAAAGGGTATAACTCGACAGACCGTCGATTGTAAAACGACCCATATCAATAGCTGGTGCCCATATTGGGCAGTGAACGTGCACGAGACTTAACCATGTAAAGACAGACTAGGGAAAACCATTGTGGTTTTTAAATGGATGCGCGGTGCCTCCAGAGATACATTGGGGTGAAAGGTGGTTTTCCTAAAATGAATTTCACAAAATCTCTGATGTCACATGTTTCAATATGTCAAATCAACCACTCATGGGGCGGGCGACGACTGGTCAAAATCACCCCATTTCACTCGTTCGATACTTCACAACTGTATGATGTCACATGAATGCCGCCATATAAAGAAATCAAAAGCTAATCATTTGAAATGGATTAGCCAAACGTGGTAAACCAACGTACCTGCAAGTGACTCTGTCGGTGATTCATGATTGGAAATCTATAACTACCGATTCTCAAGTATGAGGGTATCATCTTATCCGTAAGATTGACTCTCTAATTTATGAAAGGAACATCTTGGTGTCCATAATACTGGGATACATGGACAAGGCCAATAAATCCATATCCATTCAAACATGTCATTCAAGTAACATGGCAGGTTTATCTACTGGTAAGAAGGAAAGGGAAATTGCACGTATATTAGAAATTAAATTCCATACAGAACCTGTTATAGACTCAAGATTATAATTTAGGCTAAATACCATCATGAAGGACCTAATCATCAACAAGACAGCTGTGAAAAATAAATAGATCAAATGGTAGAAGACATAAAACATGGCCGAAATGGCTGAAAGCATTGGGGAGAATCAACCAGCTTGGTTGGTCACTATAAAGAAGGAGATCACTGAGATGAAATAAATTTTCAGACTAGAATAAGTACATCTCAACATGTTTTAGACAAATGGCGGTCGAAGAAAAGGGCCTAGATATGATGAATTTGTTCCTAACGGTCCCTTTAAAATAGGATAACGGTTATTATAAATCATTCCTCCTTGTAACTCATCTTTAATTTTAGAATTATGAGAAGTCCGAACGTTTTGAATTACACTAAGGAATATTCTCTATATATGTATCATCCGAAGGATGTAAGGCAGGGAGAAAATAGGATCCTACCCTCTATGCAGGAAGACTTTTGTAAATTTTGGGGTTAGAATGAATATATAAATGCAGAGGCAGATTTTAGATTGTTTATGAAAAGATTCTAACTGGCAGTGACACGAGTCTTGTTTTCCCCTCATAGTATGTATTTCTTGTAAGCATATACTTCATTTACATTTCCTTCTGTCTAAATTGGAGATTTAGAGGCCCATAATTCATTATTTGATGCTCTTGGCTTAGCAACTTAGACTATGTTTCTCTCTTCTTAACTTATTCAAAATTCATCTATGTAATGCTCTGATTTAGCTATGAGTTTCTTTTTCTTCTGATGTCATGCACACTTTTCAGATATAAACTCAGAATCATTGCCTGATTTAGCCTTTTCCTCTGAATAGTTCTCAAGTTTGATAATGTGTTCTATTTATTCCAGACCCCATAACCCAAATGCTATCTTCTTTTTTCCAGCCATTTTATTAAAATCCCCCAACACAAACCAAATCTAGCCATCGATTTCCATAGATATACCCAGTGACACGAGAGAGCCCTCTTTGAGTTGAGCAGGCCAGTGCCTCAACTCTAAATCTGGTTGAAATAGTTACCTCTGTCATTTTTCTATTCAGCTGGACAAAATTTACAGAGTGCTAACATTCTGGCGCCGTTGCCGAGGATGAATTGAAAAATTTTCCTTGGGAAAGAACGACATGGTTGAGTTATAATGTCTGAGAGAAACAAACACTTAGGCACATATTGGCTGTCTTTCTTCGCTGATGACTCCACACATCAAAAAATTAGTTTAAAGGTGATTCCACTGGTAGAAGAATCCATAAATTTGAATTTTAAATGGAGACTCCACTCTCAATGCAGAATCCAGATCCCAAAACATTATTGGTGACTTCACTCAAGCTTCAAATGTAATTCAGAGACTTCACTAGAAGATGAGATCCCTTGACAGGGGAGTGGGAAGGTATCATGGAGGAAAACATGTACTCAAAATGGGATCTCTTCCAAATCATTTTACTATTTGTTATAAGTTACTTCTTTTCATTCCTTGAGGATGCCAAATAAGTTTTTCTTTACCTGTTGCATTTGTATGACAATCATGAAAAATTTGCAATCATTTATCCTCCTCTTAAAGTTGCACATGCACACCCCCACTGTATCGATGATTTTGATAAGAGTTTTATAGTTGGGCCATGTGATGACCATAACCAAGTCGATGAACCCCATGAAGCCAAGGCCGATGTCTCTTCCCCTGTTCCTAGTCCAACGTCCTCCAGATCCCAACATAGATAAATACCCCTGAAGTTACCTCAAGTCCTTCATGATTTCCCTCCTGAGCACTATAAATATCTGCCTGTGCTTGATGGGGATCCTAATGTAATCTCAAATGAAAAACAAATCCAAGAGTTTATAGAGTTGTTTGAGATTGACCATGATGATGTTCGTATGAGGGAATTCTTTCAATCCTTGAAAGGGGACACCAAAGACTGGTTTAGACATTTGCAGCCAGATACAATTAGCTCATGGGAGGAATTGAAGAATGTTTTTTTTAAAGTTTTGGGGAAAGAAGAAATCTTTGGAGCTACAACTTGCAGAGTTCCATGCCTTGGAATGGAAGAGAAACAAAACTATCTCTATATTCAGTAGAAGGTTTTCCAGTATTTACTACAAATTGCCTGAAGAGATTCAACCCACTGAAGCTGCTGCCATGCTCCATTATACAACAACTCTTCATCCAGATTTGTCTTTCCTCCCGATGGAAAGAAGACCTAAGTCCTTACAACAAATGTTTAATGATGCCCAGGATATCCAACACAACATCCAAGCTCGTAAACAGATCCAAAAGGAGGGGTTGGATGCTCAAGAACATGAAAGTGAATATGAACAAAAAATAGTTGATTGGAATCTTGAGCATAGAATCGACAATATCATGGGTCCTCTTGAGGTTTCAAATGTTTGTGATTGTGCTAAAAATCATGTCCCACTTGTTGAAAGAGAAGGTGCTGATTTAGTTTCTGATCCATCCCATGATAAGCAAGGGGATGATTATTTCATGTATTCATTTAATCAAGAGGACGAGTGTACAAATCAGTCTGTCGAAGAACATGTTGATGTTCCAAGTTTGTTCTTGTTATATGACCTTGCATATGTCAGTGATCTGCCTGTATATGAAAAGTATGAAGATGATTATGATATTGAAGATGTTCTTTTTCAACAATATAGTGAGATAAATCAACCTACATATCACAGTTATAAAGAGAAAAGTATTGGGTCAGCTGAAGAAAATTTTCTACCTTTGTGCTTTGCTTCATTTAACTTGTTGCAAGAGAATTCTAAGATCATTGTGGAGGAAAATGAATCTGTGCTGATGCAAAATCACAATAAATCAATGGAACAAATTAATAAGATGTTGCAACATTCTTCTTATGTGTTTTCCATCGGTTCAGAGGTGCAGTCATTAGTCAAAGATGAAACTGAAAATGAGCATGTTCAGAAATATGCCCATAGTAAAGAGAACAAAGAAAGTATTGAATCGGGTGAGACAACCTTACCACTATGTTTTGCTTCTTTCAAATTGTTGAAGAAAAATATTTGTAATGTCTCAAGTCAAAAATCCACCGGACATGATGGTGAATACAAAGAGAGAACTAGATTGGCCAGTAATGATAACCATATTGATGATCACATGAAAAGTTATTGCCTATGCTCAACTATCATTGTGAAAAAGAAGAAGAAGATTCTCAAGAGATTGTTGTTCAAGGCCATTACCATTCACCTGAAACAAATATGGATATTCAACAATGTTTCCAGCATGACGAAATGTTTCAAAGTTGTCTTTCTTCCCCTGAGAATGACGTACTAGTTCAATTTCTAAACAACATAGACACATATGAGGGTTTTCAAAATACATCCATGAGAAATCTAGACTGTGAAATAGTTCATGATGTCAACTTTTCACATTTACAAGAATATTATGAGTAGGAACTTATTTCTATTAATTCATTTGAAAGTCAAAATGGTAGTCCTCAAACAAATTTCCAAAAGTTTAATGAAACCAAATCAGAATTGTTTGATGAACAAAATGATAGCCTTGATGCACATAATATGGCTGTCATATTTGAAGATGTTCAAGAATGTATGAATGTTTTTCTTGAGATGCATGGAGAAGTAGACAAACCCATTTCTTCCATTTCATTTGAAAATGTTCTCAAAACAGAAGAAATAAAGAAAGAACAACAAACACTTATGAAAGAGTCTTGTATTTTTGTTTTTTCTCTCCAAGAAGAAATGATTTTTCATGGTTTTTAAGATCCGGTGACCATCCTATTACAATAATCAGTGAAAGAGGAGTTTGTTTCATTCATAAACTCAAATTTTGTTTTCAGCCGCAACCTTTTACATTTGTCTACCTTCTTAAGAAATATGTGAGCCAAGAAAAATTAGGAAGCAAATTGCTTGGTTGCTTGCATTGGCACTTTAGCATCACTTGATTGAGTATTCATTTCAGTGTTTTAGGGTAGATAGGAATGTACGAATAAGCTTGCTGGACAAGCATTTTTTAGTTTATATTTCCAATATTGTGTACAATCAGTTTCATCAGTATATTCAGTGTTCAGTATCCAGTTGAGAGGAACGTGCAGAGTTTGGACTTCAACAGACACTAGTGATATGGTAAGAGCAAGGTATACACACATGTTTTGGGATCAGTCCAATGTATCAGGCATCGGGTTGACGAGTTCTTTGCTACCTCACAGGGAGGATAGCATCCCCAGTTGGAGCCTATGTTATCACCATAACCATTTTTAGACAAGATCCAAGTCTTGGAAATTTAGCAAGAGCTACATCATCACGGAAGCGTGATAGTTTGGAGAATTGATAATTTAGGGGACCCGAACATATCTGGCGGTGTATGGAAAAATATAGCGGAGGTGTAAAGGGTATAACTTGACAAATCGTCGATTGTAAAACGGCCCAGATCAACGACTGAGGCCCATATCGGACAATGAAATTGCATAGGACTTAACCATGTAAAGACGGATTGGCGAAAACCATTGTGGTTTTTAAATGGATGCACGACGCCTTCAGAGATACATCGGGGAGAAAAGTGGTTTGATTAAAACCACTTTCGCAACATCCCCGATGTCACATGTTTCAATACATCAAATCAACCACTCGTGGGGCGGACGACAACTGGTGAAAATCACCCCGCTTCACTCGTTCGATGCTTCAAAACCGTATGATGTTAGGTGAATGCTGCCATATAATGAACTCAAAAGCTAATCATTTGAAATGGATTAGCCAAGCATGGTAAACCAACGTACATGCAAGTGACTTTGTCAGTGATTCATGATTGGAAATCTATAACTACCGATTCTCAAGTATGAGGGTATCATCTCATCCAAAAGATTGACTGTCTAATTTTTGAAAGGAGCCTCTTGGTGTCCATGACACTGGGATACATGGACAAGGCCAATCAAGCCATATCTAGTCAAACAAGTCATTCAAGTAACATGGCAGGTTTATCTATTGGTAAGAAGGAAAGAGAGATTGCACGTATATTAGCAACTAAATTCCATACGAAACCTGCTATAGACCCAGGATTAGAAGTTAGGTTAAATCCCATCATGAAGAACCTAATCATCAACAAGCCATCTTTGAAAGAGAAATGGAGCAAACGACAGAGGACAAAAAACATGGCTGAAACGACTAAAAGCATTGGGGAGAATCAACCGGCCTGGTTGGTCACTCTAAAGAAGGATATCGCTAAGATGAAATAAATTCTCATACTGGAATAAGTACATCTCAACATGTTTTGGACAGATTTCGGTCGAATAAAAGGGCCTAGATATGACGAATCTGTTCTAACGGTCCCTTTAAAATAGGATAACGATTATTATAAATCATTCCTCCTTGTAACTCATCTCTAATTTTAGAATTACGAGAAGTCCGAACGCTTTGAATTCCACTAAGGAACCTTCTCTATATATGTATCATCCCAATGATGTAAGGCAGGGAGAAAAGAGGAGCCTGTCCTCTGTGCAGGAAGACTTTTGTAAATTTTGGGGTTAGAATGAATATATAAATACAGAGGAAGATTTTGGATTGTTTATGAAAATATTCTAACTGGTAGTGATATGAGTCTTGTTTTCCCCTCATAGTACGTATTTCCTATAAGAATATACTTCATTTACACTTCCTTCTATTTAAATTGGAGATTTAGAGGCCCATAATTCATTATTTGATGCTCTTGGCTTAACAACTTAGACTATGTTTCTCTCTTCTTAAATTTTTCAATATTCATCTCTGTAATTCTCTGATGTAGTTATGTGTTTCTTTTTCTTTTGATGTCATGCAAAATTTTCAGATATAAACTCAGACTCATTGCCTGATTTAACATTTTCCTTTGAATAGTTCTCAGGTTTGATAATGTTTTCTATTTATTCTAGATCCCATAGCCCAAATGTTTTTTTTTTTTTTTTCTCAGTCATTTTATTAAAAATCCCCAGCACAAACCAAATCTAGCCATCGATTTCCATAGATATACCCAGTGACACGAGAGATCCCTCTATGAGTTGAGCAGGCTAGTTCCTTAGCTCTAAAGCTAGTTGAAACAGTTACCTCTGTCGTTTGTCTATTCAGCCAGACAAAATTTATAGAGTGCTAACAAAAAGCTCGAAAAGAAACCAAAGACTAACATAACCAGTTTAGTGTTGGACCGTCATAGTGAATACTTCCATTAATTGTATAGTGAATACTTGCATTAATGGTAGGTGTCATATGAATGACATTAGTGAATACTTATAATGTGCAGAGGATTGATAATTTCCAGATCAACCATTTTCGATACATAAAAATTTATATCAATATAAATTTTAATGAAAATCGCTTACTTATATTAAAGTATATTTTAATTTACATTCTAAATGATGTTTTTATTTCAATTTTTTATTAAAAAGTACACCTTTTTATTTCACATTCTTGAATAAATATATTGGAAGCTCAAAAAGAAACGAAAGACTAACATAACCAGTTTAGTGTTGGACTTCCATTTCATTGTGAAATTTCATAATAAACTATAAATTTTGATGACTTGTTTTGACTATTTTCAAACATATTTTCAAATCAAACAAAATTTAAATTATAAGTTAGAAACTATAATTTGATAACTACCCAGATCTCCCATCACTACAAAATCAACTCCACACATAATCAACTCTACTTCACATAGTACCGTGATGTTTATGAATAAAATGATATAAAACATTTTTAATTTCAGCACAGTATCGTAAAACATAATTTTTTTTTTTTTTTTTGTAAATAAAGTAGGATCATTATATTAATACCTGCTTATTAAATCCTTCTGGTATAAAAAATTTACATCTGTCAGGGTAAACAGTGAGACAGGGGCTACATCACCCAGATGAGAAACCAATGTTGCCACTTGTCCAAACAGTTCACAATTGCAGAAAAAGAAACTATGGTGCCTCGCAGGGGTAGAGCCAAGAGAAGTAATCCGTCTAAAGACATAAAAAAACCAAGAAAACCTGTGAACGTTGTTTTCATCTGGATATTGGGCCTAGATTCTGTTCCGTCTGAGGATCATGCGCAATGTCCGAGGATGAAGTACCTATGTCCAGAGTGATGTTAAGGAGAGTGCATATGAGAGTCTCCAAGCCCTCCTCGCGACGCTCATGAAGTTCGTCTCTGATCAACAACTCCTTCATGTCACACCTGACTTCGAAGACTAAGTTTTGGATGTTGTCCAAAGAATTATGTAGCTCCGTAAACCCATCACACCAAGCACATGAAGGCTGTGGTGGATGAGAAAGCAGGGGCGAAATTGGAGGTGAAGTGTGGTGGAGAAAGAATAAGTGTGGGGGGAGGCAGAAGAAGTGAGGGGGGTAGTCAGGATAGAGAGTGGATGGAGAAGGCAGGTGGGATGGAGACTGGTGTATGGATGGTGCTTCCAGGCTGAGCTTAGGTGTGAAGCCGAGTGAATTATCCATGCTGTCAAACCACTCCACTTTGCAGGCCCACGAGGAGGACAGAGGAGGGAGATCCAGAGTGGAGGAATGAGAGGCATGAGCTGTAGGAAAAGGAAAGTCTGGAGTTATTTGTTGTCCTCTCCCCCATGAGCTATACCATGCAACCCCTCTCTTGGATTTTCTCCTTTGCCTTGGCATCGAGAAGCTTCCATTAAAACATAAATTATCCTTTCACCATAAAACATAAATTATCCTTTCACCATAAAACATAAAAATTTAAATTATAAGATATTGACTATTTATTAATGAATACACAATATATTTCACCATCATAAACAATATAAGTTTCACCATAATAAACAATATAAGAGAAATCAAAGATGAAACAATAAACAATATATTCCACCATCATAAACAATATAAGAGAAATCAAATATGAGACAATTAATTGATATTTTGAGTTCCAAAAATATCATATATATATATATATATATATATATATATATATATATATATATAAAATCA
>JZKD02S1530530.1:742234-757666 GCA_000966675.3 Picea glauca
GATAGGAAGGAATCACAACACCTTGTCTTCTGTAGAATTCATTTACCTCTGCAAGTGTGTTAGCCAGAAACTGGGTTAGGGATCCCTGCTCAGAAAGGAAGGAATCAAACTGCCCTGTTCTTTGTATACCTCAACCTCACAAGTGTGCTAAAACAGAAATAAGGCTCAAGGCTCCTGCTTAGAAATAAAGGAACTAGGTGGCTTTGTTCTCTGTTAGATAGAGTTAATTGTTTTTTGCATTATTGTTTTCATAAAAAGACTGTTAGTGCTGAAGTCTCTGTTTGAGAGTAAGGGTCCTGTTCTCTGATTGCAGAATAGTTGTTCTTTCCCATTGCAAGTATTATTTTAATGTAATCCAAGATTCTTAGATTGATCTTTAAAGAATTGCAATAGGGAAGTTACTTTCCTGTGATTTAGTTCAGAGCTTCAGTTCATTCAAGCAAGTATAATTAGTATGAGTTTCTTTACTACAACACTAAGCTGCTTTTGGAATTGAGCATATATAGTGCATGGTTATCTTTGAAATAAAAGACTTCCCTGGGTTGATAATTTATGTTTCACTTGGTTGTTTAAAATTAATTAAGCAATTATAGTGACCAACACCATCCAAATTTAAACTTGTGGAATCAAGTCCCCTATTAATTGGATATTCATTTAACATATTTCCAAACTGAAATTAATGACAATAACAACTCAATTATTTCTGTAGATACAATGATATGTATATGTATATATATATATATATATCTATAATTAGAAGTAAACTATCCTCAAATGCATAAAAAAATTACTAATTAGAACACATACCAATCCACTATTCGGTTCATCATTCTAAATGACCTCATTCCAACCATTATGAATTTTTTTTGCATACTCCTTAAGATCTTCTACTGACATGGTATCTAACTCCTCATCTGTTTTATAAACAAAAATGGCCCAACAATTGGCTTCCACTCGTAGATGGTTCAAACCAACATTAACACTGTAAAAAATCGGTTTCAAATTTTCCCCGATTGCATTCCTAGCCTCTTTTCCAACCTCTGATGAAGCTTGCAACTCTGAATGTGAAGCAAATTCCCCTGTTGGGTGAGATACTAAAGGTCATGGAGGCCTATGCAATGTCTCATTTCGATATGCCCCTTTTCGATCATATGTTCGGCCTTTACCAGCCCCATAATAATCAGACGGTAGACTAGTATAATCAGGGTGCATGTCTATGAAAAAATATGCATAAAAGTGTCGAGAAAAATAATGTGGAACCTCATCATTCCACACAAATTTCCCATATTCTGCAAATTTTTTTTGATACATATGTCCTGCTATGTTGGGGTGCTTAAAATATTGCACCTTCAACATCTTTCGCTTTGGCCCATCTTTGAAATTGAATATCGAAATTGCATTTTCTTTTGAAACTTTATTTTTTACTACGTCTCATTTATCAGGGACCATCATCTCTGACTTTCTCCACCTCATCAAATTGATAAAACTATCAGTGGTTTGCCCCATCTTTTGATATGCATTCATAAAGTTTTGCAATGAATGCAAAACAATCTACAATCTTTGTTTACTCTCCCGAGGGAGATCCAAGCTCCTCAAATCATTTTTCAACCTTCTTTTAACACTTGAGCATCGCTTGAGGGTCATTTCTTCAATAATCCCTTCCCAAGGATTCTCATCACCAACATCCGAAGGATAGGTGGACATAGGCATGTAATCTTTTGTTTTTTGATAACGATGCCTCCTAAATCCACCTTCACCCTCTTCACCAACATTAGAATTTTCGTGACACCCACTCTCTCTTTCATTGTCTTCCCTCACATTAAACTCATTGTCTACACACAAATTTGAAAGTAATTTCAACATTTAACTTGACATAAATATAAATAAAGAAAAATACAACAAAAATAAACAAAATCAAAGAAAATTACCAAAAATATTTTCTTGTCTTGATGTATTCCCTACATTCCCAGGTGTAGGAGTATCAATGTGAAACCTATCTAAGAAAGATGCATCCATAGAACTTGTTTGAGCACATTCTAGATTTGATCTATTAACATACTCGTTTGATAATCTCCTATGACGAGATTGGCACTGATCACTCAAAGTCTCAGTCGAAGAATGAGTTCCTCTTCTTCCTTCTTGGGGTAGCCTAGAGAGTTTGTTAGGAATGTTTGGAGAATCCTGTATCAACATCTTGTCTCAATATATATCCTTTGGAAATTCATGAATATTAAAGTTCATAAGTTATATAAACTTTAAATAGAAATACTAAATTTATAACACAAGCATTTAAGAACATATATTGAAAAAACATACATTGAAAAAACTAGAACACCTATATTTTTTACAATCATTGGAAAAAAATCACTGAAAAAACATTTACTTAAAACTAAAATAAGAAACAATATCACATGATACTTGTTGTTACTATCCTCTTATATATATGCTCAGAAAAATCTTCAAGAGATCATTGATCAAACCCTCGAGCCAGATCTCATCATGACACATGGAACAAATTGCCAAGGAGAATTTTTAGGGTAAAATATCAATAGACCAACCAACAAAATACACATGTGGCAGCAACAATAGAAGAGAATGAAAACATACTCAAGGTGGCATTATCAAGGAGATAAATAGGACGACACCAACAAAACAATGGGGAGGGCGACACCAACAAGTAGAACCAAAATCCTCAAACAATAACCAAGAAGAGATCTCCAACAAGATGGAAAATACCAAGAGGAGGGGTCATAGCCACACAATAAAATAATTAAATAAGTCAAGAGAAGGGATCCAAAGTCAAGGAAGCTAAATTTATTTAGGAAAAAGCAAAGAACAAAACCAAAAACCCACACAACAATTAAGGGGGGCATAATTCAAGAAAGGGTGGTTTCAACACAAAGTCAACAATTAAATTCTTCCAAAGTCAAGAAGGCTAACTTTCTTTAAGTAAATCAAAAAACCAAAAACCCACACAACAATTAAAGGGGGTGCAAGTCAAACAAGGGTGATTTCAAGACAAATTCAACAATTAAGTTCTTCTTGAATGGAAAAATGTCCACATGATTCTCATGATATTTACTTATAATATTCTATCATCCCAACATACAAGGAATATCAATAATGTGATCATACTCTTCTTAACTACTCCTAGGTCTCATGGACCATCCCGGGAGAGAAAAAAATCACACATTATCTCAACTTGGTACTTAACAAAAAACAAAATAAACCAAAAAACCAAAGAAAGATCAATAATGTGATCATGCTCTTATTTGGATGTTATTTAGTTTATACATCTATTGATCTTCAATAATGGGACAAGTTCAAATTCAAGCCCGTCCTTGTACATGGATAGGTCCAAATTCATATCTGTCCTCCCATATGATAAACATATTATAACTCTACTTGTCTGTGCCCGATATGGTCTAGGTGTTGTTGTGTCTTTGTTTTTACTCTATTGTGTCTGCATCCTCTTGTGTTCATAAACTATTAATTTATAGGAGGTTCGGGCCTGTCCCTGTACATGGACATGGACATATTCGGCCCTGTCCATGTACAGGGACATACCCAAATTTGAGCCTATCCATGTACATGGATAGGGACGAAAATTTCCCTATCCATGTCCAGGGACATGCCCGAATACGAGCCTGTCCCTGAACATGGACATGTCAAATTCGACCCTGTCATCCCATCCGTAAAACATATGATACCTCTACTTCTCTATATTATATTGTCTAGGTGTTGTGTTTGTTTTTTTACTCTATTGTGTCTACATTTTATTGTGTTCATAAATTATTAATTTATAGGAGGTTCAAGCATGTCCCTTTACATGGATAAGGCCATATTCGACCCTGCCCATGTACATGGATAGGCCCAAATTTACAAGAAATGGGGGTTAAAGAAGGAAGTTGAACCACCTATCAACATGTTGTACTTATCTCTTCTCAACAACTCATGGGTAATTTGTGGGGGGCGTCCCTCTCTTATCAACAAATTGTGGGTTTAACACTGGTAACTTTCTTTTCTCAGCCACAAATTCATCATTTCAACTCCAAATTTAAAAGACAGAGAGGTAGGGTTCAACATGTAGTCTGGAAGGACCTTTGGATGCCAAGGACAAAGCCTAAACCATCATATTCTAAAAGAGAAGGGACAATGATATGCATTGTCACATTGCAAATCTATTGGTTGAATTAACAACAACTGGTATTTCACACTACGAAGTTGTTGGGAGGATCTTTCTTTGAAAATAACACACATATAACCTTTGTCTTGGGTGCCATAACAACCATATAATGATATATAAAGATTGTTTGCAAACTGTTTGAGATTATTAATGAATGAAATAACTCATGTGATTGTGTATTAGTTTAGATATCATTGTTTGTACACATGCCTCACAAGTGTGTTTACATGCTGTCTAAAAAGGGACCATTCCAACACATTTATTGTTGCATATTCTTGGACACCTACAACAAGGGTATTATAGGTCAACAATAAAGTATAGTTCAATTTGTGTTTGCTGAGTTTTACTTCCATCGTAATAGATTTAACAGGTCTATCATCAATTCCAATAAATGTATTTGTTGTTGTTATATCAGTTGGCACACCTACAACAATTTTTTCTACTATACGTATTGCTTTCTCTTGATATTAAATGCAGTAAAATATTTTTGTGCCAAATTCATGTGGACAAGTATTAAATAGTGAATTATTTGGTCATTAAATGATTTGGGCCTATCCCTGTACATGGAAAAGGCAAAATATGGCCCTCCCCATGTACATGGACACCCCCAAATTCGGGCCTCTGTTTGTACATGGACAAGGCCGGGCCCTGTCAAAGACGTTATGGCATGTAGAATATGGTCAAGTATAATTCTATCACTAAGCCACTCCATCACTAATTTTGTAAACATGTCTAGTGCAACCTTTCAATGGGATTATCTATGCTTACTATTATAGATGTTGAGGCCAAGGTGAATAACAATCTTGAAATGGTTAGGTGGTCGTGTCAATTTGATCTCTAGGTAAAGCTCTAGAAGTTGAATAAGTAGCATCCTAGCTAGTTATAATTCCACTAGGTAAAGATATAAATCCTACAGTAGCACTAGTAGCAAATACAGTTCCTAGGAATTCTATATGCTTACTAACACCATAATCACATTCTTCTTTAGATAAAGGTAATCACATAACTAACACCATATGCTTACTTACAGTTGTTGGAACCATTACACGATGGGTAACTATAAAGTAAGCTCTACTTTAAGCTCGATATCTACATGTTACTACTTATACCATATGTAATAGCACATAATTACACGAAGCTAATGTTCACTAAACTATTAGTAATACATGATCACTACTACTATTCTGATCACCTATCCATCACATAGAGCGAGTGTATTAATATTAATTATGATAGTGATTAGCTTATTACACACATTGTACATGCTGAGCTCCATTGATTGCCATTACTTGGATATGGATTATTACAAAACTAACTATGAGTACAACTTCCTGATATGAGTCTAATGTATCTGATTATGATCTACTGATTACACTGGTTTGAATCTCTCATTGTGTAGTATCTAGTGATATTTCTTCCCATTAATTACATAACATTCCATACTATGAATCTCATCCTGGTACCAAAACAATGATCACTATAAGGAAGTAAGTCCATTGAATAGGGATACTACTAACCTCTGCCCTATTTGTCTAGTTACAGTTAAAGGTTGTTGTATGAGATGTAACATAGGGAATAGAAGAAAATGACATGACTATTAACTACAAAGGGAAGTATATAATAAGAGATAAAGGAAATAGATTAACCTGTAATACAAGGGGAATAGAGACATTCCATTACTATGATATCAATAATACAGGAACAACTTAGCTTAAGGTTCAACAAGGTGATATCATGTTACCTATTTACCATAATCAATACGTGTTGTGATATTAATCTTATCTCGTATTAACTACATGGGATATCATAGGTACACTTATTAGAAATATATGTACTTACCATAATCATATACATGTTACCATGAAATAGAGTATTACTAGAAAGCAATGGCACTAAGTATCAACACCTATATTACACTTGTATGTGATTCCAATGTGTGTGTCATAAGATATTTCCCTTATTTTCACCTATCACCATTATTGAGTAGTGTGTATATTCCCCTTATTTCCTTAATCAACAATGTGGAATAGTGATAAGTAGTATGTGTTCATTACATATAGCTTAGGTATTACTTCAATATTATCTTGGTTATCATATACAGTAACCGTTACTCAATGTTATATATGGTTTATATGTAATTCAAGCTCAAAGCTATGATACTAGCTCTATGGGTATAATCAATACGGATCCATATATTATGAATATTAATTAGTTGTATCAATACAGTTAAACGTGCTATCTCAAAAATGGAGGCTCTATCTAAGCTATTCACATACATCACACATGTTCACTTTCAATACTATGATTCCAGTCAAATTTGATCGACACTAATATAGAAGTAATACATATGTAACTATAATGTAATCCCAATAATCTTTCCCTATTTTATAGATATAATTATACCCTTATTACACATCGAACAATGGGAAAGCAAGATCATACCAATCATTACTAAGGATAGAATCAAACAACATACTAATTAGGATATCATAACCACTCTACTGTGAATAACTTGATTATGGTTGAAATGTAACTGTTTACAAGCTAATAGGATAAGATGAAGGAGTAATGGTATTTACACTGATAAGATAACTATCACCTTTGTTATGATTAAAGGTAAGAAAGAGACATATTCAAGTATGATGCATAGTGATATTGGTCTATCACATCTACTGTTGGATCATCACTATTTACATAATAAGTAACAATGATTATATTTGTTGTATCTCTATGCTCTATTGGTCTAATGATTTGCTTACACTAATACAAGAGCTTAGGCTTAGTATAAAGCTTGGTTCAATACTGTAATCATATTGATATGATATGTTCTCACTATTACACATATTCAGGCTTGTAACTCCATTGATATCATATAAGGATTCACATTATTCTTAGTTATAGCTATCCCTAATAAAGAAGAGATCAATATTACAGACCCTTATGACTCAACATTATAAGGTTATACATCCTTTCCGTATGGTTAATGTGACTAGTATTGACCTATGTTTAGAGTTAACATAGTAACCCTTTAAGGAATACTAGTATTATGCATAGGTAATACTATTCAATGGTAATAGTTATGGAAACAAGATTCACCCTTGTCACAACATAGCTCGTATCTCTTATCCTTGTTGAGCTCTTTGATTTGCCTCATATATGCACTGTTAATTTCCTTATATTCCCATATCTATGATATGCTCATACAGTAAATCTTCACACAATATGGAGAAAATAAGGCAGAGAGAATACCATGCAATCTGCAACTAGTATATATGCCATATTAGTGTAAATACAAAGGGTAATAGATCACCAAAGATAATGTATAGAGGTTAAGCAAGCTGTTGCATAACTAGTAGTAACCCATATAAGATAGTTGATGTCTGCAATGGGTTACTCGTAGTAATATGATGAAAGCTATTGAAAAAAAGGTATATCACTATCTATGCATCTTTGAAAGCCATGTATAAGCTAATCTTGTAATAATGGATCATAAGTAACTACAAATTCAATAGGAAACATAGATTACATTAAGTAGTGTAAGTATTGATGATGAATCCTAGCATGCCTTATTACGTAAAAATTGTAACTAATGGTATTGATTACAACTTCATAAATAACTATACTTAGTGTAATGATTCCACTTATTATGTAAATTACATGAATCTCTATTCTATATAAGCTCATTGTTACTAGTGTTCTATGTTGTAACTATACAATAAGTGTGTTTTTTGTTTACTTCTTAGAGATAGTGTGCTCATTTATCATAGCTCTTGTATGATAGTAAGAGTTAAAGAAATGGTGTTAATACTGATAAGAGTAACATTCAAGCTCATTCTACATTGATTATTTAGCTTAATACTGATATCATAGTAGTAAGGACATAGTTATGGAGCTATATGAAAGCTCATAGTATAACAAGTACGGGTAATGGAAGTTGAAACCCATGCTATCATATTATATGTTTAAGCTTCCATAAGGTGAAAAATAACGCATATATTTTTAATAAAGTGTAATTTGAACTATCAATTTTCAAGGCTGTGTTTGTAAATGGATAGGGCCAAATATGGACCTGTCCATGTACAGGGACATGCCCGAATTCGGGCTTCGCCCTGTACATGGATAGGGACGAATATGGCTCTATCCATTTACAGGGACATGCCCGAATTCGAGCCTGTCCCTGTACAATTTCAGACCTATCCATGTACAGGGACATGCCCAAATTCGGGCACGTCCCTGTACATGGACAATGCCGAATATGGTCCTATCAAAACTCTAAATTTGCAAAATTTAAAACTACATTATTAAAACGAAAACTATAAAAAAAAACTAAAACTGATATTAAAACTAAAACTAAAATTGATATTAAATCTAAAACTAAAACTAAAACTAAACTAAAACTAAAATATCAAAACACTCATAAAAAACCGTATCAAGTTTAATAAATCTTCATAACTCTTGTTCATTTCATTTTTTTCCTAACTCTTCATAACTCTAAAAAATTAAAACACGTATCAAGTATACTATTTTTTTTTTTTTGGAAATTTAGAGTTTTGATAGGGCTATAGTCAGTCCTGTCCATGTACAGGGACAAGCCTGAATTTGGGCCTCT
This sequence comes from Picea glauca, assembly GCA_000966675.3. Lineage (NCBI taxonomy): Eukaryota > Viridiplantae > Streptophyta > Pinopsida > Pinales > Pinaceae > Picea > Picea glauca. Next base: position 751,030 of record JZKD02S1530530.1, read on the forward strand.
CCCTATACATGGACAAGGTCGAATATGGCTCTGTCCATGTACAAGGATATGCCCAAATTCAGGCTTGTTCTTGTACATGGACATAGCCATATTCAACCCTATCCATGTACAGGGAGATGCCTAAATTCGGGCCTGTCCCTATACATGGACATGGCCATATAGACCCTGTCCATGTACAGGGACATGCATGAATTCGGGCCTCTCCTTATACATGGACATGGCCGAATATGGCTCTGTCCATGTACAGGGACATGCTCGAATTCGAGCATGTCCATGTATAAGGACATAGCCATATTCGACTCTGTCCATGTATAGGGACATGCCTGAATTCGGGCCTATACCTGTACATGGACAGGGTCGAATACAACCCCGTCAAAACTCTAAATTTGCCAAAATATTAACAAAATTATGAAAAAGAAAACTAAACTAAAAAATAAACAAAAACTAAAACTAGCACTAATATTAAAACTAAATCTAAAAAAAACTAAAATGAAATCTAAAATTTCAAGCTTACCTGAATGCCCACAGCTCCAATGTCCACCCACCCACAACAACAATGTCCATAATCAACAACAATGTCTGCCCGCCCGCAGCTGCAAGGTCCGCCCGTCCAGAACGTTCACAACTTCCATAGAGTTTACAACTCAACAAAGTTTACAACGTCCACAAAGTTTACAACCTGAACATCCGCAGAGTTTACAACCTGAACGTCTGCCTGTCCAAAAAGTTCACAACGTCCACAATCTCAACAATTCGTACTGTTGTAGGAGCGATGTGCTTCAAATATATAAACTTTTTTTCGACCGAAAGGTTCTTTTGGCTGAAAGTGTATTTCGGGTGGAATATCTTTTGGCCAAAAAGATGTCACCGGATGAAAAAAATCCATCCGACTAAAATTGTACATGAAAATTGAGGGCGTCGTCATGGTACTATTTGATTTGACGTTCCAAGGTTCGACTGAAACATTTTTCGGCTGAAAAAATAGTACTTTCGACCGAAAGAAATGTTAGTTCAGATGAAAAGGTCTTTCAGAATTTTTGAGACCCGATTGTCACAAAAGTGTTACCCACCTTCGTGAATTTACCCTTTCAACAAAAAAAATCATTCTAACTGGTGCGCCTTTTAAATACAACTTGCACCAGTGTGTTTATTACATAAAACACATCGGTGCATTCAATACAACAAAATGCACCAGATAGTTTAATTTACTTTTTAAAAAATTGTGAATTACAACAATGGGACATATATAGAAGACATCACAATGACTACAACATTAAACAAAAACATAGGAAAATAATTAAACATTCATTAAAAAAAAATAGAAAAATTACACACCGATGAGAAGAAACATTAAAAATAAAAATAAAAAATTATGTGACAACATTTTATGTGTTGTTTAGATGAGAAAACATCAACACTAATTTTTTTATGCACCAAATTTTTAACATATTTTTTTTCTAAACAAAAAATTATGGCTTTATCGGTTCTCCTTAGACATAAGCGCACCGATGCGTTTCTGTCGAAATGGCGCACCAGTAAATCGAAAAATGTTTAAAAAAATGTCAAATTGGAAATCATTTTAAAAAAAAGAAAAAGTTAGAGGGTCGACTGTGTTTGGGATCCGATGCAATGAGTGGTCCCTTTGCATCACATGCCAAACACTTATATATATATAAACAAACCCATTAGATCTAAAATGTTTGAAACGAAAAACCATAATTATGAAGTGATAGAGGGAGTTAAACCTTAGGGTGAGATTTTGCATTCACGTAAGCAAGAAAAATGAGGGTTTAAGGTAAGTATGATTTTTTTTTTATCTGAATTTTAATTAAAATCTAAATAGGAATACAATTTGTGAAAAAATTTATTATCAAAATCAACAACAAAATTTAAAATTTTTACTATGTAGGGTTTTGAGTGAATCACCATACCCTTCAAATCTCAATTTTCTAAATATTTCTGTTGTTCCAAAGTATTATTTTTCTCCACAGTGCTCCCTGATATGTCTCTCCCAAATATGTCTCCTGTAAATTTTGGCAAAATAATGAAAATATTGAATACCTTCTTAATATTTAAAAAACTTTATGAAAAGGGTTTAGAGTGAATCACCATACCCTTCAAATTCTCATATTCTAAATAATACTATGGTTCTAAAGTATTCTTCTCCTTCATAGTGTTCCTCCATATGTCTCTCTTGCAAGTCTCTCCCCTGCAAATTTTTGCAAAATAATGAAATAGTGAATGCCTTTTTAGTATTTAAAGGACTTTATGAAATTCGATTCCTGTTCTTTTTTTAATTATTTTAAAAAAATCATGTTTTTTTTTAGAACTTTTTCGGCACGACAGTGCGTTTATGTAAGACGCATCAGTGCATCCATATTACATTATACACCAGTGTGTCCATATTACATTATGCACCGGTGCATCCATATTATATGATGCATTGATAACATATAATTGTTTTTTATTAACAAAATATCGAAACATGGTGTGGTTCATTTTTCAAAGCACCAAGGCTTATTATTAATATCCGCACCAGTGAATTTGTGGTTTATAAGTGCACCGAGATACTTTTAAAGTTATTTGAACTTTTATTTGCACAAAAAATAATATATTCATCTCAAATTATCTTTTAGGATGAATTCACATGACTTGCAATATTTCAATATACATTTTACGTTTTATGTCACCTTATTCTTAAAAAATGGTTTCAAAACTATATTGAAACTCATATTGTGGTATGGTACTCGAAATTTATTTAAGATATGTACAGAAAAATTTATTGTTAATTTTGCTAAAATGCAGGGAGAAAACCTTATTATATGATCAAATTCCAATGCATTCCATATTGATCTAAGTCCATCGCGGAGTTCTCCCTTTCCATATCTAGTAAGTATAACTTATTTTATTTATGTTTCGATTATCCAATTGAATTTTTTTTATCCATGTCAATCTGAATAAAAATGTATCCAAATTTGCAGGATCCTGATTCAGAATTGAGTTCAGATGCATAAAATATTCCAATATCGGTTCAAAAACATCGGAAGGTCTTATCAGGAGAAACATACCGCAAGCAATTGGTAGATGAAAATGGACAACCGCTTTACCCTGCCAATTGTGACATTCCATCTTCCAGCCGCAATCTTGGGTTGACGATGGTAATAATTTTTTGGTATAATGTAATTTGAACAAACAAATTATTGCATTGTGCTTACTAATATCATCGATGTACTAATGTTCAATATTTTTGAAATTATGATTCTTTTGATGATGAGTGACCTACGTACCATCTTCCATTCCACCCCACAACAATGTCAACATGAGAGAAGGTTGCAATGAGAGCATAACTCGGAGAGGAAGTGTACCAAGAATGGTTGAATCAACCACCTATTCAATTCCCACTACATCCAGATCCACCAATTAGGAATAACTACAACAATAATAGTTCTTCAGAAGTTGGCAATGGAGACAATAAAAAAGAGGTTGGTATGGATGATTACTTATGTTATATGACTACTATGGAGAAAATGTTGTTATCCACATTACAGAAAGATGAGCTAGGGGATGATGCTCATATCAGTGATACCATTTTTGAAAGCCTGAAATCTTCTTCCACCACTCCTCTCTTTGGACCTAGTGCCCAGTCAAAGTATACCCAACTTGGGACAACAATGTTACTGTACAATGTGAAAGAAAAGTTTGGCATGTCAAACACATGTTTCTTGACAATATTGAGGTAATTGACCAGCAAGTGCCTTATATTAATTTTGAGAAATATTTTCACACAATCAACATTAGAAATGGTTTCTTTTATAAACTTTAAATGACCTTGTACATTTCTATTTCCCACTAATTGTAGGATATTGAAAGATAAGGCTCTTCCTAGTGATAATGTTTTTCTCAGTAGCTGCAAAGAGGCAAAGCAATTGTTGAAATGTTGGGTGTTGAGTATATATCATATCATGTATGTCCGAATGATTGTATTCTATATAGAGGAGAATATGCAGACAAATATATATGTACAAAATGTGGGTATGAAAGGTACCATAAATCAAATAAAAATGGTAAATCGCATGGTCCTCCTCATAATATATTGAGGCACATGCCTATAATTCCAAGTATTCAAAGGATATTTCGTTGCAAAGAATTAGCTATGTTTCAGGGATGGCATGCCTCGCACATAAGTGAGTCTTGAGTTATGCGAATCCCAATAGATTCAATAGCCATGAAGCATATAGAGGATACATGGCCAGGAAAATTCAAGGATTAATTATGAAGTCTACGACTTAGCATAAAAATGGATGGTGTGAACCCATATTCCCTCCGAAACACCAACTATTTTGTTGGCCTGTAGTAGTGATCAATAACAATATTCCCCCATGGTTGTCTGTGAAGAATGAACATCTTATTTTGGCTCTTGTAGTCCTTGGTAGAAGACAAGTGAAGAATATGGATGTCTACCTACAACCATTGGTAGATTAATTGAAGGAATTATGGGAAGGGATACATGTATACGATGTATCAAGATCCATCACAACAAAGAGGAATTTTACACTGTATGGAATATGTTCTTACACCACACATGATTATAGATGATTAGGATTTTTCTTTGGTAATTAACATGTTTATTTCTTTTCTTATATATGTAAGAATGTTTATTTTCATATTTAATTCGTTGTGATTGGCATTCTATTCTTAAATGCTAACGTTCTATGTATACAATGATTTTGCAGGTCTTGTAACTAAAGGCTATCATGGATGTAAATATTGTGGACCTTCTTTGAAGGCTAGGTGGTCCAACCACCTATGGAATCTAGTGTACGACTTCTCGAGGGTATCCCTCCCAAAAGAACATCCTTATAGAAGAGAAACATCTGATTTCAATGGTAAACCATACATAACCCAAAGGCCTACAATAATGACACTAGAAGAATGGCTTAGAGCATATGAGAGAGAGAAGGAGAAGGATATTACAAAAATTTTTGATTCAAAAGGGGAGTCTATGTTTGATGATCCAAAATTCTTTGACACTTGTGTTGAGAAATTTCCCATTGGGATGAAAATGAAATCTATCTTTTATGAGATCCCATATTGAGAGCATCTTAAGATTTCCCACTTACTAGATCCCATGCATATATTTACAAATGTTTCATATTCTTTATGGAGGCACATATAATCGAAAGAAAGTGACGCATTGGACGTGAGGAGAGATATTGTTTCTTCAAAAGCTAAAAAGAAACATTGGCCAAGACAAGAAAGCAGATGAGAGGCTGGTTGCATCTCTTGGTCTTTCAAAGAAGGTGATGTCCCATGGATTTTGAAGAAGGAATATCTTTCTTTGGAAAAATAAGTTATATTGGGTGTGAAGGTGCCTTATTTATATGAGTCTTCCCTACGATGTTGCTTCATTGTGCATCAATACCATTTGTCGGGGTTGAAATCACATGACCATTTGAACCTTCTAAAGGTACGACGTATGTCAAAAATATGATTTTATTATTTGTAATTTTTATTTTTATGCCATGGGATAATTTTTTTTATTTTTGTATGTTTTTATTTTGTAGTGTCATTATCCTCTGCTTGTGCGTGGGTGTGTGAACCAATACTTTCCCCATGACCTAAGGCATGCCATATCTAAATTATCTTCATTTGTATATTGAATCACATCAAAGGAGATTCATATGGATATCATTCCACGATGGCGTCAAGATATAACTGAGATTGTTTGTATGTTTGATAAGGAACTGCCACTAAGTTTCATGGACTTGCAGGTTCATCTTCTAATTCACCTAGTAGATGAGGTTGAGTTAGTCAGGGTGGTCTCCTGTCATTGGATGATTTTTTTAGAGAGTTACATCAAGAAATTGAACAGATTTGCTCGCCAAAGGGAAAAACCCGAGGGGTATATGGTTTTATGCTGCAAAAAAACTGATTGGTTTTAATTGTGAGAGTTGGGATACCCAACTAGAGAAAGAGAGTGGAAGCTCTACCTTGGGAGGTGAGTTGAGAGATAGAGTATTTTGGTTATGGTTGTGTGTGGCCCCTTTGTGGCTTGGGGGGCTAAGGATAAAGAAGAGTACCCCTAACGTTGGTTGGAAGGTACCGTTGAAGTATTCATGGTTAGCAAGAAGAAAGATGGATGGAGCACAATCATTGGAGAACATAGACTTCTCGTCATCCGCTACAATATTTTATTGAGTATTGTATTGTATTCAGATTTAAGATGTAAAAGTTTTAAACTTCGCTGAACAAACTTTGGTTGTGGCATGTATTTTTCTGTGAGATGTATCTAGAATATTGATGCTCCAAGCCATTTTTGTAAGAAGTATTTAGTTTAAAATGATTATTCCAAATGCCCTTTTCTCTCCAGCGTTTCCATTTAAGATGTACCCTCTACAAATTTTTATGTGGATTTTATAGCCTCAGAGAATTTTGTTCTCTGCATTTTCCCTTCCTGGCGTTTCCACTTGATTCACCTCTACATTTTAATTTACACCCAACATTGAAAACCTTCATTCATCTCTGTGCCTATGCATGCATTTTTCTGATCCAAGGAGATCCTCTTGCATCCAATCTCTTGCAAACCCTATGTTACATTGTTTTACTCAGCATTTTCAAGAGCCCAAGGCTTGTTGGA
>JZKD02S1530530.1:757733-770081 GCA_000966675.3 Picea glauca
AAATTCATTACAAAACTCTCAATGATTATCACAATAATGTAGGAAAGTAAGCAATAGAACATTCAACATCATTCACACATATGAAATATACAGAGACAAATATTTCCTAAGGAAACCCATAAAGGGAAAACCCTCTTCTTCTTGGTATGATAAGTAATCTTTACATTTTGTACATTATCATACATATGAGCTCCAACTCATTGTGAGGCTACAACCTCTATTTTGTAAGTTGCAACTTACTGAGAGCACCAACTCTCTGTTTTCTCTTGCACCTACTAGAAGGAAGCACCAACTCCCTGGTTTCTCTAGCACCCACTAGAAGGAAGTACCAACTCCCTTGGTTTCTCTAGCATCCACTAGAAGGAAGCACCAAATCCCTGGTTTCTCTAGCACCCACTAGAAGGAAGCAACAACTCCCTAAGTGTTCCAACACCAACTAGATGGAAGCACCAATTTCCAGTCACACAGGCACCAACCTGTAAAACAGAGAACAACAGTTCTCCCTTACACCACCCTGCCACCCTGGTTTCTCTGGATGCAACCAGATGGAAGCTACAAATCCCTATGTTCAAGCACCCACTTGAACCTCTGAGGACAACAATCCTCCCTAGCACCTCCCTAGCACCTCCCTACCACCCTGAAATATAAAGTTTACTATATATAAATTTATCACAGTGATACAATATTTATCAATGGCTTACCGGTCTCATCATTGCTCTTCTACACTGCTCTGCTTTACTTGCATCAATGTCTTCCTGCACCCCTTCCTTACGCTTTATGTTCTTCTGCCTTTTATGCTCTGTGCGCCATGTCCCATCTATGCACCATTCCTCTTATGTGCATTTCAGCTGCTGCACTCTGCCTCCTTCTACACACTTGAATCACTCTCAACAACACCCAATCTCTTCTCTGTTTTGTGTTTTTATTCTCTCTGTGCATCTTCTGCGTCCTCTATCCACAATGCTTCTGCATGCTCTCCCCATGTTGAGTGCTCTGCCCGATCATCATTGCAACTCTTCAACTTCTCTGGAAGTTAAACCCATATGTCCATCATCATTGGGTGTTATGCCAATATTCCTTAGCCTCTCCAACAGTCGAGACTCTTCGTCTTCTCTGTCATAGTCGAGATCATTCCCTCTATTGTAGTTCCAGGCTACAATGGTCTTACATCTATCAATAGCCTCTATGAACAGTCTTCATGCCACTAGAATATGCCTCGAGACTCTTCATCTTCTCTGGCGATCACCCTGAAGTCTCTTCGAGTCCTCTGGCCGAAAACATCAGTCGTTTCTAGCAGTTACACTGTGAACCTCCAAGAAAATGCATCAACAACTGAATCACCAATCGTCCAAGAGTCATGATTCATTTCTGCTAACTAAATCGTAACTGATCGATTAACTATGAAGAGAAACAGTATCCCTTCGATCATATTTCCAAGTATCCAACACCATTGGATTACAAGCACAGGGTCTCTCTTTGATTTCTCCATTTTGCATTTCGACATTTCGACATTCCTGTGGTGAAGAGTCTCGACTCTTCATGTTACAATCACCGAAAAGGAGTTTAACTTGGTTCTATCTCCTCCCTCTCACATGACCACTGACAGTGACCACAGCCTACACCAAAAAGTGTTTTTGCATTTCAACATTTCAACATTCCGACATTCCTGTGAAGAAGTGTCTTAACACTCCAAGTCACAATCCCCGAAATGGAGCCAGATCAACAGTCCACAAGACTTCATAATCGACATTTTTCCCTTCGAGTCATCGTGACTCCAACAGTATAAAATTCATGATCACAAAATCTCCGAAGTGATCGGATGGTTCACATAACCCATTGAGATGGATGATTGATGGGATTTCAGAGTTTTTCCCTTCGGGTTTTCAAGACTCACAATAGTCCCTTTCAACATTTCAGATTTCGAGACTTCATGATGGTGGAGTTTCTGCTTGCTATGTAAAACCCCAAAATAGAAAGTTCCAATGTGACGTAAACCTGCTGATGTCACACGTGGATTGACATGTGCCGAATAGCTTCCACGTGTCACTCTGATTCGTGACTTACAGGTTGTTAGGGCCCTGAAATGTCCCTTTTTCACTACACCTTTTGATCATTCAACCTTCTCATTCCTAAGCTAAATGACTATTATAATGAGCACCAAGACCCTTTTTCCCAAGGTACAAACTATTCATCTTGATTTTATGTTTTCATTTACTTAGCATGTTTGATTGATAACGTTCACATATTTTACCCATGAAATAATTTAACTAATGATCAAAGTGTTAGAAAAACCCATTTTGAGAACCTCACTACTGTCACATCTATGCGCAATTCCTGGAAGCTTTTACAGGACTTCTGTAATGGATGCCCATCAATCCTAGAAGCTGTTACACAACTGCTATGATAGAAGCCTGTTAATCTCAGAAGCTGTTACAACAGACACCACCAGTCTTGTTGTGATACGACCACTGCAACACCTGCTGATTAAAATGATGGCTCACGATGTTGATGAAGGAGAATTCAAGATTTGGTATTAATGCTATCTAACGAACAACCTGGGAATCGGGGATTCTCAGGACTGCTCTGTTTTTGAACACTGATTGACTCTGACTTTAAATAACAGAGCTTTTGTAATGTAAATGGTTGTTAGTCTTTTTTCTTGAACTGAAGAAAGGAACGATTATTGTACACATACATCTTTTTGGCAATTGAATGAAGAAGTGGATTGAATTTCTTTAGCAGACTATAACCTATATTTTGAGTGAATTCAGTGAGAAGGAAAGGGCCCACCTTCCTCACCGATTCTCCTCTGTTTTGAATTCTAGATTTAGTCGTTTTCATTGCGAATGGTTTAATTGTTAGATATTTCTGAATACAACTGCTGTTATAGTTTATCTCCTTCTTGGTAAATGCGCATAGACTTGTCTCATGAGAATTAGAAGTCAGTTGTTGAACATGGCTGGAGAAATGCTTTTCCTTTTCTGCATTAGGTTAAAATCTTGTTTTGGAGAATTAAGAGTGTGAAGTAGCTTCTTGCAATAAGTAGATTTCCCTTCAACAATAGTATAGAATTTCTTCCTGCAAAAGTAAATTAGAAAGTGAGATTAAGGTAGGCAATTCGTGATTTTTGTAGATTCATCAATTTAGATTGAAATTATGATTTTAATTCTGTAGCACTCCAGCTGTATCAACACAATTGTGTTAGCAATATTGTTTGTTTGTTTTTGTCAGAAGAACTTCCCTACTGCAATTAGATTAGAGATGCTTTCATAATCTAGCATAGACTGTGCATAATTATCTTGAAATAACAGACTTCCCTGGGTTGACAATCATATTGAACACTTTTATTTTCCATTCAATTAGACAATTAAAGTGCCCAACATTTTGGCACCATTGTCAGGGAAGATAATTGTAGATTTTGGTAAGCACACTAGTTTTTTTTTTGGAATGAATAGTCTGCATGAATCACCAAATGCAAGAACAAACCCCCCAAAATACTAACATTGCAGGCACCAGAGGACGTGGAGGAAGAAATCCTAACATACTAGGAAGACAAAACATTGTTGATGAGATTATAGCCAGAGCAAAATCTTCTTCAGGATCCATTTTTCGCCCTGCCAATCCTCCAAGAAGACGTGATCCACAATCAATAGAAACACCCCCTCTCGAAAAATTGTTCTCATCAAGGGCTGAAGCTGAAGTTGTAGCTGAAAGAAAAGCTGAAGATTTGTCACCAAAAAATAAGCAAGCAACATTGGAGAACATTGAGGATCAAGGAAGTATAGCCTCGAACAGAGAAAACCTAGAAGAAGTTGTTTATCAGATCAACGGTCAGATAGTCACTAAGGAAGAGTGGGACGATGTTCATATTGAGTGGAGGGAGAGAGCACATATGGAGAATCAATGGGATACTGAAGAGCTCTACCAAGAGAATCCACAGAACACCGAGGATCAGGTAAACAATGAAAACACTATCTCTACCTTGGTTTTTCCTATTTCTGATGTTCCCACATGAGGGATGGCTCCTATGAAAAACATCCCTCTCTCGACTCTCCCAAATTTTCATGGATTATCTACCAAATATCCGAATGAGTTTTTGTTTGAATTTGACATTTTGTGTAGAATCTATGACTACACTACCACTGCGCAGAAGCTTAAACTGTTTCTAGCCACATTAAAAGGAAATGTGTTAAGATGGTTCATGAGCCTTGGAGGGGAAAACATTTCAACATGGATACAAATGAGGCATATTTTCCTGCACAAATACCAAGACTACTATCGAACAAGGGAACATAGAGAGGAGTTGTTCAAAATGTCACGGAAGGAGGACGAGACCCTTGAAGACTTTGTGGAGTGACTCCAATACAATCTATAGGGGTCTGGCCATGTGGATGTGAGTAAGGACATTCTGAAAACCATTTTGCTAAAAGGAGTTAGAGAAGATTTATTAGATATGCTGAATATGCTTGGTAAAGGAGATATATCTAAGGAATCCTATGAGGACATTGTAGACCTCTGCAGAATATGTTCTCGAGGATCTACAAGGAATAAGTCAGCTACCAAGGATACTACTTTTTCAAGGGTACAAAAATTAGCAAATGGAGGAGCAACAAGAGAAGAAATAGGTAATCTGTTAGAAAGTTTCAAAACAGAGATGATTAACTCTTTTGCCTCACAAATGGATACTTTGTAGGTCAAACAGAAACAAGCGGAACCAAAGCAAGTATTATGCATTTTCTGTCCAAAATGCAGGAAGAAACATCCACCAAGGGAGTGCCCACTGAACAATGTCTAGGTATGCCTTATTTGTGAAATAGACCATGCCACTGACCAATGTCCTTCTCTACCAAGGGTAAAAGCATCAATGAAGGCAACTAATGAGGAAGCATAGGCTGTCTATCTGATCACACAAAGGAGACAATGGAAACCAAGAGGTCAAGGTATGAATTCTCAATTCTCTCCTCCAACATTTAATTATTGGAACAATCATCTATCATATGGCCAGTCTAATGCCCCCCCTCCAAATCAAATGCCACCCTCATATCAGGATCCCAATTCATGGTTACCTATGCCCCAACAACCAAATCACTATGGGCAATGGAACCCATATGGGAGAGGTTCTCAACACCAACAAAGTTATCAAAGCCATTCTTACTAAAACAGTGAGAGAAAATTGTAAGGACTGGTTTGACAGACTACATGAAGCTCTATGGGCTTACCAAACTATTTGGAGGAGAACAACTGGTTTCTCTCCTTACGAGATGGTATATGGAAAAAGCCATGTTTTTCCCATTGAATTCGAAATCAAAATCTTAAGAACTGCAACAGCAGTCAACCTCGACTTGACTATGGCACAGAAAGCCAAACTGCAGTAGTTCAATGAGCTTGATGAAAAGCGTTTGGACGCCATCCATCAAACCACAGTGATTCAACAACAAAGAACAAAATGGCATGACCAAATCATTAAGAAGAAATTATTTCAGAAAGGAGATTGGGCTCTGTTGTATGATTCATGCTTTAAGGAATTTCAAGGTAAGTTGTGTACACGATGGCTAGGGCCTTACAAGGTAGACATAGTCTTTCCCAATGGGACAGTCCGGTTGATTACTATTGATCGATCCAATACACACTTACATGCAAATGGTCATCGCCCGCGTCTGTATGAGCGTTCACTATCCAAGGTAGAATTCAAAACTAGCTATACAGCTGATGCAGTTTGTCAAATATTAAATGGAAAGGAGCTTTATCCTTCCCCTTCTGAACTTTAGGACTTCTTTTGCTCTGACTTTGTATATAAATAATATCAGCAAAATTTGCATTTCTCTATTTTTAGTTGAAATTTTTCTATTTTCTTTACTATGCTAATAAATCCTTGGAAGGTATCAGGCGATTCTGTGTGTGCAGGTAGATTGATGAACAGAAGGAAACGATGAGTTCATGGAAGTTGAAAAACTTCCTAGAATCAAAGTAAGGTGGCATTTGGCTGATTTCAATGTTGTTACACATTTTATCAATAAATTGGCCGATTTCAATGTTGTTACACCTTTTCCCAATAAATTGGCCGATTCCAATGTTGTTACACCTTTTCCCAATAAATTGGCCGATTCCAATGCTGTTACACCTTTTCCTGATAAATTGGCCAATTTCAATGCTGTTACACCATTTCCTGATAAATTGGCCGATTTCAATGCTGCTACACCTTTTTCCGATGAATTGACCTCTTTCAATGCTGTTACACCTATCTCCAACATTTTTGAAAAAGAACCTGTTGATAAACTAATTATTGTTGTTCTTTCTTGCCACTTCACTCTTTCTTTTTGCCAATGCTGCGGCTCCAACCCTCCAATCTTTCATGCAACATCATCACTGATTAGACAATACTGATGCTTTCTATATGAAAGTGTTGCTTCATTATGACATGACTTCACATTGGGTGATATCTAGTTGGCTCAATACACTAAGGACTACGACTCTGCACAAGCTGTCATTTCTCTCACGATCCTTCATCATGCCAGCTATTATGTACCATTCCGACAACGATTGGATTGTGAGGTTACTTCAACAGGTCGTTATGTGTGGTAAGATTTGAGGTACGTGATTAATCCTACGTGTTAAAGTAATGAAGATATAAAAGCACGATTTCCTATTAACTAACCGGTTACACCTGGAGCAAATCCACTTAGTTGGGGGGGGGGGGAACGTAAATCTAGCCGATCATTCCGAAGTTTATACACACCTCCACCACCTTTCCACCCACACTTCTTTAAACTAAGACACTGTATTCTCTCTACAAATCATGTTCGAGCTTATTTCATCTCTGATTTAGGTGATAGTTTCTCCTCCTACATGCCTGTAACTCTCAAGAAACATCATGGGAGGATCAACTGTGAGACATGAACCCACAACTCTGGACAGTTTTCTGCTACACCGAGAGGCCTACCAAATATTTCTTTAGGCAGGCTAGATATCATATTTTAAGAAGTTGAAAGAGTTTAGTGAGGACAAGGTATTGGAGTTTAGTCAAAATCTTACTGAAGGGTATTCCATGGTGAATGTGGTAAGGATTCCAGTAACAGAAGCAAGCATTGTTGCTGTAATAGGGTTTCCAAGGACAAGAGGCCAATGGTTTAACAGAAAAACACATCTCCCGGATGCACAGAAGGGGTTCCTCATCAACACTGAGTGAGTTCAGACAAAGGGTAGAGGTGTAGATGTCAATTCCTTACCAGAGCCATGGGGGAAAGTTGAAAAATTTCTTAAAAGGTACATCACTTGCGAAGGCCGATACCAAGTTGTTTATTTTTCTGATTTCATCTTATTATCACATCTGCAACATCAGAAATTGATAAACATTCCTTATTATCTCTTACAATCATTGCATAACATGGCCCATTTTGTAAAAAAATCCAAGATCCCCAAGAACTGTGTTTCTAATCACAGACTCATCGACCTATTAATTCATAAAGGTATGGGCATTTCCAATAACCCATTACCTGCTGTAGTAGCCCAGACACAGTCTGTAAATCCATAAAGGATTGCACCAGTCCTTGAAACTACAACCCATGGACCTCTTCCAGAGCCTCTACCCTCGGCTGCAACAACAGTCCAAACACCTACTGTCACTGTCCATAAGACGACTCAGAAAAGAAACCGTGTAACCCGAAGCCATCCTGGCACCAAACAGACAAGCCTCGATGACTTTGCATTACAACAACCTATAGCTGTGGGCAAACAAATAGATGAAGAGCCAACCGCTCGACCACAATCACAACACTTGGTTGATACATTGATTATTGAAATTCAACCCTCTGCCTCTGATAAGAAACACCCTACTCCTACCTTTGCATTACCTAAAACGTGAGAAAGGATAACACGGTCCACTATAACATCAAGACCGCTTACCCCTTCTATTGAGGCACCAACTATCACATAGACCCCTCCTATTGCTGATGCAATCACACAGGATTCTCCTATTACTTCTACAACCGATCAAGCACCTACTAGCATTACCTATGCATCTTCACAGAAAAGGAAACGTCCATTCAAAGGAAAACCTCGAAGATCCATTGATCAAATTGGATCAACATCAAATCAGAACCCTCTGGCTGCTGCAACAGAGAATTCTCCAGGGGTACGGATACTAGGTTTTACCTTATGCCCAGAACTGCAGGAAACTATCTTTTCCTTTCAAAATGAATGTACTCAATTTGCAGCAGCATCATTGGTGCTGCCTGATGATTCTGTGCATCCCATGTCCGTTGATGATATCCATATCATCACAGACCCTAGTATACCAGAATATCCTCCTTGTGTTCTTGAGGAATAACAACTTGTTCCTCCTCCAACAACGAAGAAGCAAACCACTACTTTTATTTCTACTTTACCCAGGAGAAAAACCAGGTACACCAGGTCTGTCGAAGCTGCAATTGGAAGACAAGATATGGAGCAGGCCATTCCCATTCTTCATCCACTATTCCCTATAGTTGATGCAGAGACAGTTCTTAAAGAATCAACTGTCCACGTCGAGAATGATCCACAAAAACCAGTCCTGACAAATACAACTGTTACACCAGAACCAACTGCTCCACAAAAGATTTTCCTACCAGAGCTAGTCATATTGGAACCAACCGACAATGTCGAGACTACTCCACAAGAACCAGTCCTGACAGACACAAATGTTCCAAAAGCATCAACTATACATGTCAATATTGATCCACAAGAACCAGTCCTGACAGACACAACAATTACACAAGAATCAGCTCCACAACATGCTAAGGATGTACCACTTGCCCAATTGTTTTCCCAAATAGAGCAAAAGATCTAGAATACAAAAAATTCCAGGACCACTGCACTGATAATAGAGAATACTAACCTCAAGGCCGAATTACAAACCTTGAAACAATAGGTGGCATATGCCTGACATAAGAATCCAGAGGGGATAGCCATGGACATCCTAGCACTGACAAAAGATGTTTTGGGCAGAAACAAAGAACTAATGTGTTTTGAGTGTGGCAACATTTACTGTGAGGTAGGATATGAGGTAGTCAAAGTTCTAGTTGCTACAGGACTAGCAAATGTATCAATCAAGACTGAACATGGACTTCCTGCTACACAAAAATCAGTAAAACAGAGGAGATCTCATCATCATAAATCAACTCTTGGTATACCAGCAAACAAGAACCTCTATTTTCTTCACGAGTTGTTACTCAAGTAACTCAAACTAATCCTGTTCTCAAGCATAAAGAAACCCAAACAAATTGTTGACTCAACAGATTTTCTTTTTGACACAGCGTTCTACATTACCGACACTTAGAAATTTCTCTTCAAAATTTTGCACTGGACGAGATACTAATCTACTTCAGCTACAAAATAAGGTTTGAATGTGTTTTTCATGAGGACATGCAATGTCTTCAGTTGGGGGGTATGTTAGGGCTTTGAAATGTCCCTTTTTCACTACACCTTTTGATCATTCAACCTTCTCATTCCTAAGCTAAATGATTATTATAATGAGCACCAAGACCCTTTTTCCCAAGGTACGAACTATTCATCTTGCTTTTATGTTTTCATTTACTTAGCATGTTTGATTGATAAAGTTCACATATTTTACCCATGAAATAATTTAACTAATGATCAAAGTGTTAGAACAACCCATTTCAAGAACCTCACTGCTATCACAACTATGTGCAATTCCTGGAAGCTGTTACAGGACTTCTGCAACGGATGCCCATCAATCCTGGAAACTATTACACAACTGCTACGACAGAAGCCTGTTAATCTCGGAAGCTGTTACAACAGATGCCACCAGCCCTGCTATGATATGACTGCTGAAACACCTGCTTATTAGAATGCTGGATCACGATGTTGATGAAGGATAATTTAAGATTTGGTATTAATGCTATCTAACGAACAACTTGAGAATTGAGAATTCTCAGGATTGCTCTGTTTCTGAACACTGATTGACTCTGACTTTAAATAGAAGAGATTTTGTAATGTAAAGGGTTGTTAGTCTTTTTGCTTGAACAGGAGAAAGGAAAGATTATTGTACACAAACATCTTTTTGGCAATTGAATGAAGAAGTGGATTGAATTTCTTTAGCAGGCTGTAACCTATCTTTTGAGTGGATTCAGTGAGAAGGAAAGGGCCCACCTTCCTCACTGATTCCCCTCTGTTTCGAATTCTAGATTTAGTCGTTTTCATTGTGAATGGTTTAACTGTTAGATATTTTTGAATACAACTGTTGTTACAGTTTAGCTCCTTCTTGGTAAATGCACATAGACTTGTCTCATGAGAATTAGAAGTTAGTTGCTGAACATGGCTGGAGAACTGCTTTTCCTTTTTCTGCATTAGGTTAAAATCTTGTTTTGGAGAATTAAGAGTGTGAAGTAGCTTCTTGCAATAAGTAGATTTCCCTTCAACAATAATATAGAATTTCTTTCTGCAAAAGTAAATTAGAAAGTGAGATTAAGGTAGGCAGTTCATGGTTTTTGTAGATTCATTAGTTTAGATTGAAATTATGATTTTAATTCTGTAGCACTCTAGCTGTATCAACACAATTGTGTTAGAAATATTGTTTTTTTGTTTTTTCCAGAAGAACTTCCCTACTGCAATTAGATTAGAGATGCTTTCATAATCTAGCATAGACTATGAGGAATTATCTTGAAATAACAGACTTCCCTAGGTTGACAATTCATATTGAACACTTTGATTTTCCATTCAATTAGACAATTAAAGTGCCCAACACATGTTCCTGAAATGTTGAATCAACTTGACACTTGTCATTGCCTGATTGTGCCACATGTCCTTAGCTGATGTGGTTTGTTGATGTGCCTATTTCAGAATTTCGGGGTTTGCTACTTCAAAGGTTAAAGTTCCTTTGATCTTTGATTTCCCAGTCTGCGAAACTCCGAAATGCATTCTTTGTTGTTGTGCTTGTTTCTGGATTTCGGGTTCGATACTTCAAAGGTTAAAGTTCATTTGATCTTTGATTTCCCGGTCTTTGAAACTCCGAAATGGAGTCTTTGTTGATGTGCCTATTTCGGGATTTCAGCGTTTCACATTTCACAACTTTGGGACTCCTGTGATGAAGAGTCTCGACTCTTGACTCCTCAAACTCCCAGTATCCAAAACTCCGAAATGGATTTTAAGTCACAGTTTCACATTTCACAATTTTCTACCATGAGTTGCTTCCTTGACTCCTGGAGTTTATGCTTCTGAATGAGATTCAACGATCACTTGTTGAGCTTGCCATTTCCATGCCATTATCCCTGCACTGCTGATTGTGATATTTTCCATCAATGACAAACACACATACTCTGCACTATCTCTTCTGATCTTATCAAGCTTGCTTTTCCATGTCTTCCCAAAATACTTCTGGTGCTCACCTGACACATTCTTCCTGTACTTAAGCCATCATCATTGTTGTACTTGCCATCAATGACAAGAATACGCTGCCTGTAAAACATGCCAACAATCTCCCCCTTTGGCATTGATGGCAACAAAGGCACCCAAACTCTTTTCTCCCCCTTTGACATCAATGTCAAAGAGCACATGCTCACCCTGAGCTGTTGCAATATTTTTAGGAGGTATCAGATATTAAACCAACACAAATGCCCCTCGACAGGATGGACTCTCTTATTTGAGGCCTGCAAAATATTTGTATCTAAACCAAAGTCTTCTCTTTCTAATTATTGGACCTGTTCATCTTCAGCTTCCGCTGTATCCTATGTAGAATACTCAAAATTTCTCACCTCTCTTACTGGGACTCCTTTATCAATCTTTTCTTGTCATAACTAGATGACTCCCCCTGTCACTGTTCTCTCTCTACTTCTGACTGCTTTCCCCCTTTGTTCCTAAAAGGTTAACTTTCCTTGACAAGGTCTTTCCTCTTGTTATCTCTACAGGATGTCATGTATATCATTTTGTAAAACAAAATGTTGTTGCTGAGGATGTTGTTGTCCTACTGAAACACTACGTAATTGTATCTCTTACTTTTCAAACAATCCTTGGATCTGCCCATTGATTCTCATCAATTTCTATTACTGCAAAATCATTTTTCTTCCATGATTCTTACAACCCAAGGCTTTTATGACCATATACATCAAAAGAGAAAAACACTACAAACATTCTTACATTTGCTTTTCCTTTTTACAAATGGAGGACCTGTATCAGGTTTCTTAGGAGCACTGATTTCTACCTTGTTGAGTCCAATACCGGATTTGTCATTTGGTGATCTTTGACTATCCAAGATTTTATCTAGGGTCATGGAACTGTTCAAGAACTTGATTTGGGTGTTTGACTTCTCAACCTTCAAAACTTCTGCTTCCAACTTATGACATGATTCTTCTCCTA
>JZKD02S1530530.1:771845-794100 GCA_000966675.3 Picea glauca
CATATGAGCTCCAACTCATTGTGAGGCTACAACCTCTGTTTTGCAAGCTACAACTTGCTGAGAGCACCAACTCTCTATTTTCTCTAGCACCTACTAGAAGGAAGCACCAACTCCCCGGTTTCTCTAGCACCCACTAGTAGGAAGCACCAACTCCCTGGTTTCTATAGCACCCACTAGAAGGAAGCAATAACTCCCTAAGTGTTCCAACACCAACTGGATGGAAGCACCAACTTCCAGTCACATAGGCACCAACCTGTAAAATATAGAACAACAGTTCTCCCTTGCACCACCCTGCCACCCTAGTTTCTCTGGCTACAACCAGATGGAAGCTACAACTCCTTATGTTCAAGCACCCACTTGAACCTTTGAGGACAACAATCCTCCCTAGCACCTCCCTACCACCCTGAAATATAAAGTTTTCTATATATAAATTTATCATAGTGATACAATATTTATCAATGGCTTACCGGTCTCATCACTGTTCTGCTACACTGCTCTGGTCTACCTGCATCAATGTCTTCCTGCACCCCTTCCTTACACTTTATGTTCTTCTACATTTTATGCTCTATGTGCCATATCCCATCTATGCACCATTCCTCTTCTGTTCATTTTAGCTGCTACACTCTGCCTCCTTCTACACACTTGAATCACTCTCAACAACACCTAATCTCTTCTCTGTTCTGTGTTTTTATTCTCTCTGTGCATCTTCTACATCCTCTATTCACAATTCTTCTGGATGCTCTCCCCACGTCGAGTGCTCTGCCTAATCATCATTTCAACTCTTCATCTTCTCTGGCAGTTAAACCCATGCATCCATCATCACTGGGTGTTATGCCGAGATTACTTAGCCTCTCTAACAGTCGAGACTCTTCATCTTCTCTGTCACAGTCGAGCTCATTCCCTCTGTTGCAGTTCCAGGCTCCAACGGTCTTACATCTATCAATAGCCTCTATGAACAGTATTCATGCCACTGGAAGATGCCTCAAGACTCTTCATATTCTCTGGCGATCACGCTGAAGTCTCTTTCAGTCCTCTAGCCGAAACTATCAATCGTTTCTAGCAATTACACGGTGAACCTCCAAGAAAACACATCAACAAATGAATCTCCAACCGTCCAAGAGTCACGATTTAGTTCTGCTAACTGAATCATAAATAATCGATTAACTATGAAGAGAAATAATAGCCCTTTGATCATATTTCCAAGTATCCAACACCATTGGATTACAAGGATAGGGTATCGCTTTGATTTTTCCATTTTGCATTTCGACATTTCGGCATTTCGGCATTCCTGTGGTGAAAAGTCTCGACTCTTCATGTTACGATCACTGAAAAGGAGCTTAACTTGGTGCTAGCTCCTCACTCTCACATGACCACTGATGGTGACCACAACCTACACCAAAAAGTGTTTTCGCATTTCGGCATTTCGGCATTTCGACATTCCTGTGAAGAAGTGTCTTGACACTCCAAGTCGCAATCCCTGAAATGGAGCCAGATCAACGGTCCACAAGACTTCATAATCTGATCCCTTATTTTCTTAATTGAACGACTGACGGGATTTCTACGTTTTTCCCTTCGAGTCATCGTGACTCCAACATTATAAAATTCATGATCAAAAAATCTCCGAAGTGATCAGACGGTTCACATAACCCACTGAGATGGACGGTTGACGGGATTTCAGAGTTTTTCCTTTCATGTTTTCGAGACTCACAATAGTCCCTTTCGACATTTCAGAGTTTGAAACTTCATGATGGTGGAGTTTTTGCTTGCTATGTAAAACCCCGAAATAGAAAGTTCTGATGTGATGTAAACCTACTGAATTCACACGTGGATTGACACATGATGAATAACTGCCACGTGTCACTCTAATTTGTGATTTACATGTGCCTGAAATGTTGAATCATCTTGACACTTGTCATTGCCTGATTGTGCCACATGTCCTTAGCTGATGTGGTTTGTTGATGTGCCTGTTTCAGAATTTCGAGGTTCGCTACTTCAAAGGTTAAAGTTCCTTTGATCTTTGATTTCCCAATATGTGAAACTCTGAAATGGAGTCTTTGTTGATGTGCATGTTTTGGGATTTTGGGGTTCGCTACTTCAAAGGTTAAAGTTCCTTTGATCTTTGATTTCCCGGTCTTCGAAACTCTGAAATGGAGTCTTTGTTGATGTGCCTGTTTCAGGATTTTGGCATTTGGCATTTCGCAACTTCGGGACTCCTGTGACGAAGAGTCTTGACTCTTGACTCCTCCAACTCCCGATATCCGAAACTCCAAAATGGAGTTTAAGTCGTGGTTTTGCATTTCACTATTTTCTGCCGTGAGTTTCTTCCTTGACTTCTGGAGTTTACGCTTCTGAATGGGATCCAATGATCACTTGTTAAACTTTCCATTGCCATGCCATTATCCCTGCGTTACTGGTCGTGATTTTTTCCATCAATGAAAAACATGCATACTCTGCACTATCTCTTCTGATCTTATCGAGCTTGCTCTGATGCGTCTTCCCAAAATACTTCTGGTGCTCGCCTGACACATTCTTCATGTACTTAAGCCATCATCATTGTTGTACTTGCCATCAATGACAAGAATATGTTTCCTATAAAAAATGCCAACAAGGCTCTGTGTGTTCCCTTCTTTCCCATCATGTAATTTCTTCAAGTTTCTCTGCATCTAGCAGATCGAAACCTCCCGGCTTTGTGTATGCTTTTGGCGATAAACTCCGTTGTCTCTCTGTGCCTTAATCAGTTTCCCAATGATTGGGTCTTTCCATCTCGGTGGTTGATGTGTTATTTATTTCCCAACGACTGGGAAAATAGCCATGCGTTTTCCCCTTTACTACTCGGTGCTTGCCTCTTATTTACTCAGTGAATTTATGCCTCATTTCTCAACGATTTTTTTTCTTTTGCCTTACGTTTTTTTTGGAGAGTTCGGAACTCTATGCTGTCCTCCATTGCCCAATGATTTTTATAGATTTTAATCCCTCAGTGATGGGTAGAGTTCTCACTCTGCGATTTCATTTTTTCCTCAACAAACCTCTATGTTTTTAGCAAGGGAAAATTCCACGCGATTTGTGCTTTTTACCCTATGATATCCCTCAGTGAATTCATGGAACTAACCTTTGTTTTTCACGGGTCTCCCTCAATGAATTTTGTGGAACTATCAACGTCTTTTTGGGTCATTCCTAGATTCTTCCAAAGAATAGTAAGTCAACCTGAGCTTCTGTCTTATTAAGAAGACCCAATTTTTTTTCAATTGAATCCGCGTGTATAGAGATAGGTAAGTCAGTTGGGAGTTAACTTGGGCTCTTTATGCGATGATCCCTTCAAATTATTTAAATAATTTTGTAGCTTGGTCTTCTAGTATTTCAGTTTAAGTGTGATCCCCTTTGGTAACTAGTATTGGGATATGCAATCTGGCCCTGATTTCTTAATGTGCTACTTAATCATGATAGGTATTGAGGGTGTAGTGGCGCCACTGGAAATGTTGTACTTGTTATAGTAGCTTAAAGTAATTGACGAGGATCATTGGACATTAATGAGCATGATTAGAAATTACTATGGATGGTTAGAGTATATCTCTTTGTTACAAGGACTTTCTTGTGCTCTTGCGATTTTATAAACCTTTATGTCTGCTCTCTGACTCCTTGGCCCTCAATTTTTTCTTAATATATATATATATATATATAGTGGTATATATAGTTAGGTTGTGGTTATGTTGGAATGCCTTATAGGTGGTTTATGCGTCATTTAGATTGTTAAATGATTGGTGGTTGGACTATTGTCGAAGGTTCCCTAAGTGGTGCGATGTCCATTAAAATGATGTATATTATGTAGGAGATTTTTATCGCTTATAGAATAATTGATGATCAAGTTGATTAATTGATTTAATTGATGTTCGGATGATTGTGTTAGTAGGAATTGCATCCATTAAAGTGATGTATATTCTGCAGGAGATTTTTATCTCTTATATAATTATTGATGATTAAGTTGATTAATTGATTTAATTGATGTTCGGATGATTGTATTAGTAGGAATTGCGTCCATTAAAATGATGTATATTATGTAAGAGATTTTTATCACTTCTATAATAATTGATTATTAAGTTGATTAATTGATTTAATTGGCATTTTGTTGATTGTATTAGTAGGAATTGCGTCCGTTGATATGATGAGTTATGTAGCTAGATAATCTTATGTCTTGAAATTAAATGTTGATGTATGATTCCTAATTGAATAAATTAAATGCACACATTGAATGATGTTGATTATGTTTAATTAAATAATCATATCACGTGCACATCTGAAAATAATGAGGATTTATTTTTGAATTCAGTAATTGATTACTCGTGCACCTTGAAGTAAAGTAGATGTCTGCTTGCGCCTTGAAAATGAATTTAAGTTGATTATACTTGCGCCTTAGAATACTGTTGTCATATGATTGATTTATTAATTATATTCTCTTACGCCATGTCAAATAAAGTAGATTTCTCATCCGTCATGAATGATATAGATGTATAAATGATTGAGTAATTAAATTCTCTTGCGCCATGAACATTAATGATGTGATTGCTGAGCTAGTTGGTTTTAAGACTTGATTGTGTTGGTGGGATGTAGACACCTCCTTGTTCCTTAGAACAATCAATAGCCCTAAGACCTTAAATGGTCAAAATCATTTGGATCCTGGGCTTGAGCATTGCTTATGTATCCTCGAGGTCCTAACCTCATAGGGTAGTTTGGGCGGGTAGTATCTTTATGTCATTCTTATGATTATCTTTATGATCCTTATTTTATCGTTATGTTATCTCGTGTTATCCTTGTTTTATCTGATGATTATCTTTATGTGATGAGTTGAGTGATTAAAAGTATTGATGATTCCAGTTGATTGTGATGAGTTGATCTTGCGTCCCCATTCATGATGCTTTCGATTTTGTGCCATTATTCAATTATGATAATGTGTTGATTATATGTCGTTACTAAATATGTTGATGCATCATTTGTGACATTATTTGATTATGATGATGATACGCTTGTAATTACTTTAAGTATGATGTCGTTGATTATGCGTTGTTGAATTATGTGTTGATGCAAATTCCTAATGCTTTAATTTCTTTTTTTTACCTTTTGTGATTGCCTTTTTTTTACGCGTAACTGACGGGACGTTACATATGGTATCAGAGTAGGTTCATTCTTATGAATTTGGATCATTACGTCTTCGACTGTATAAAAAATTGATTAATAATTTATCACTAATTAAATTGAATTGTGTCCTTGTAGGTAATCATGGTTAGGGGAATCCGTAGAGGTAGATGACGTGGTGCTAGGGGAGGAGGCATGATGCCTCCAATAGAATCCACGTCAGAGGGGTCTAACCCCCAAGGATAAGAAAAATTCATTGGACATGAGCAGATTGTTGTGGGGGATGTGGTTGGGTTGATGAGGTACTTTCAGAGGATGTCAGAGGACTTGATTAACTGTCTAGATAGAGATGAGGCTAGGGTTCCTATATCCCCTGAGGGTCCACAACGTGCCCCAACCTATATTGGTAGCGTCTACAAAGAACTCGAGAAGGTCAATCTTCCTGAGTTATTGGGTGCCACGAACGCCGCAACCATCGAGGCATGGTTGGAGAACATGGCGATGTGATTCACACTTCACAACTACACCTCCAACATGAAAGTCCATAGGGAGGTATTTCAACTGAAGGGGAGCATTCTTCTATGGTGGAAGACACTCCTACCACAACTGAAAATGGTTGTCGAAGACGTGTCATGGGAACTATTCGAGGAGCGGTTCCGGAAGAGGTGTTTGTTAGAGGAATTCATTGAGTGCCAGGTCAATGAGTTCAATGCCTTGCGACAGGGTGATCGTACGGTGCATGAGTATGAGGCCCGATTCATGGAGCTTCTTAGGTATGCTCCACATCTGAACATCGAGAAGCTCAAGGTCAACAAGTTTGTGTTCATAATTAACATCAAAATTCGTGCGAAGGTGAGGATCCTAATGAATTAGACATTGCAGTATAAAAGGCCCTCATAGCTGAGGAAGAGTTTATCAATGGGGGTTAGGGTATAACTCCTGCAAGACCGACGAGACAAGCGACATATGGTGTGCAATAACATCAGACACCAACTAGACATACATTAGGGTATCGAGGTACTCCGAGAGGATCCATGCTCATGACACCACAATGACTGACTCCTCAACAAAATAATCCCTACATAGGACCACAACACCAACAACAAAATCATTCACAAAAATAATAGTTTAGGCCTGTTCAGTAGAACAAACCAGGGTTTCAAGTTGGTGGGCCAACAACTTATACTTAGGTGACCAGGAGTATTGGACCAAAGACCGGATGTTGGACATGTGGAGAGCCACATTACTAGTGTGACTGTCCATTTGAGAGGGCCAGAGAAATTGGGTCAACCAAACACACTACAGTAGGAGATTTGGGCAAGGCCCACCAGATTCATGCAGCGGTGAATAACGACAAGGCCGAGCACTATTCTACTGTGCTCGAGACGTTAGGTACCATCACTGACCAGACCTTTGGTAGTTTGATAGATCTAGGTTCTACAAAGAGCTTTATTTCTGGTGCATTGCTAAAAATAATTAAGGTAAAGGCAGTCGAACATGATGAGTTTAACTACGTGGAAATGGATTCAGGATCCAAGCAGAAGGTTGGAGGAAAGGTTACCGACTGTATCCTCAATTTGGGAGACTTTGTAACAAAGGACAACCTGTATGTCACAATGTTAGGATCTTATGACGTCATGATTGGTATGGAATGGTTGGAATCACATGATGCGATACTCAACTGTAAGACGAAATGGTTGAGTTTGACCGATGATGAGGGACACAGATAAGTGATTGTAGGAAGAAACTAGGGAGTTTCCCTAAGGTTCATTTCTTCCCTACAACTATGGAAGAACATGCACAAGGGATGCAAGCTATATCCAATCCTAGTGCTGAATGACAAGGGTGTAATGGAAGGATTAGAAAACCTTCCGGTAGTACAAGAGTTTGCAGACATGTTCCTAGAAGAGTTACCAGGTTTTTCACCTGAGAGAGAGATGGAATTTACCATCGACTTAAAACTTGGAACTGAACCGATAACAAGAATGTCTTATTGTATCTCAACGCTTGAGTTACAAGAGTTGAAAATGAAACTAAAGGAGTTGTTGGACCTAGGACTTATACATCCAAGTGTGTCACCATGGGGAGCGCTTGTTATTTTCATATGGAAGAAGGATGGTTCATGGAGACTTTGTATTGACTACCGTCAATTGAACAAGACAACGATCAAGAACCAGTATCCATTGCCAAGAATAGACGATTTGTTTGACCAAATGAAGAGCATGACGATGTTTTTGAAGATTGACTTGAGATAAGGATATCACCAGTTATGAATCAAAGATGAAGACATTCCTAAGACTGCATTCAAGACAAGGTTCGGGAATTACAAGTTTACCATTTTACCGTTTGGACTAAAAATCTCCCAAGGGGTAATCATGAGCTTGATGAATGGGGTGCTACACGAATACTTGGACAAGTTTGTTAAATTATTCATTGATGACATATTGATATATTCTCGGATGATGAAAGAACATGACGAACATTTTCACTTGGTACTACAATGTTTACGAGAGAACAAATTATACGGGAAAATATCGAAATGCTCTTTTTATCAATATAGGATTCATTATTTGGGGCATGTTATATCTGGCATAGGCATCACTGTGGATCCAAAAAAGGTAGAGGATATTATGGAATGGCCTACGTCGATGAATGTACCAGAAGTACATAGCTTCACGGGTTTAGATGGATATTATTGACGGTTCATCGAAGTTTTTTCGAAGATAGAAAATTCAATCATGGAATTACAGAAGAAAAACAATAAGTTTGTATGGATTGAGAAATGTGAAGAATCATTTCAAAGGCTCAAGGAGCTGTGGACGATAACGACAATACTAAAATTCCCTGACATGGACGAGGAATTCTTGGTATGCACAGACACATCCAAGGAAGGCTTAGGTGGAGTCTTGATGCAAGACGGTCGAGTGATTTCTTACATCTATAGGAAAATTAGAAAGCATGAGGAGAACTATGCGATGCACAATTTGGAGTTATTGGCCATTGTGTATGCACTGAGAGTGTGGAGACCCTACCTGATTGGATGAAAATTTGAACTAAAAATGGACCACTGTGGTCTGCAACACATTTTACACAAAGTGACTTGAACGCGCGACAAAGGAGTTGGTCATAACTACTTAGCGAGTACGATTTTGAGATTACCTATAAAAGGAATAGTGAATAGAGTGGCAGATGCATTGAGTGAGAGACCATGTGTATCTTCGGTGATACTTATTCAGACGAATCTTCGTGAAAATATTCTAACTATATAGCGAGACGATGACTGGTATAAAGAGGTTAAGGAAAATATCGGACAAGACACCATGTTGGTACCAAAATTTGAGGTATTTACCATGGACAACGACAGATTAATGAGGTATAATAACTAGATTTATGTACTTCCTAATGACGAATTGAGAAGTTTGATCTTAAGCGAATCTCATAGAGTAGTGTACATGGCTCATCCGAGAGTCACGAAGATGAGGGCAGACCTTAAACCCTTATTCTTCTGGAAAGGAATGAAGGTGGACATAGTCAACTATGTGGCGAGGTGTTTGGAATGTTAGCAAGTGAAGGCTGAACATAGACATCTAGTAGGATTTAGACAACCACATGCTATTCCAGAATCGAAATGGGAGGTCATTTCGATGGACTTTATTATGGGATTTCCATTGATGGCAAGGAGGCATGCCTCAATTTTCGTGGTAGTAGACACTCTGACGAAGAGTGCACATTTTATTTCTGTGCGTACGACGTATCAGGCACCAGACATAACTAGAGTTTTAATCAATGAGATTGTGAGATTGCGTGGTGTGCCTAAAAGGATCATATCCTTTCAAGGATCGATGTTTACAGGACAATTTTGGACTAGTTTCCAAGAGGACCTGGGAACCCAACTTAACTTTAGTACCACATATCACCCAGAAACAGACGGGCATACAGAAAGAATGAACCAAATATTGGAAGATATGTTGCGTATGTACGTGATGGACCAACATAAGCATTGGGAAGAGTTCTTTCCACTGGTAGAGTTTGTGTACAACAATAGCTATCAAAGCACCATTAAGATGGCACCATTCAAGTTTCTTTATGGGTGTCTGTGTTGGACGCCTTTGAGTTGGGATCAACTTGAGGATAGGGTCTATTAGGATGAGAAGTGATCCAAGAAATGGAAGAAAAAATGAAAAAGATAAGACAAAGGATTAAATAAGCGCAAGATCGACAGAAGAATTATGTCGATGCACATCACGTTGATTGTAGTTATGAAGTTGGTGATCGAGTCTTCTTGCAGGTGAAACTGTACAAAAGTTCGATCAAGTTTGGAAAGGGTGCTAAAATATCTCCTAGGTTTGTGGGACCTTTCGAAGTGGTGGAAAATAAAGGGCCTGTGGCCTATCGACTAGCCTTGCCTGATTCTTTGAGGCATATGTACGGTGTTTTTCTGTATCTGTTTTGAGACATTATGTTAGTGATCCTAAACATGTGATTGACATGAGTTCTTTGTAGGTGTCGGACGAGGGTGCACTCATGGCAGAGCCAATTTTCATTCTGGACCATCACATTCGACAACTACGGTGTCAAACAGTCGATCAGGTCAAGTTCTAGTGGGAAAATTATAGTCCACACTCGACTACCTTGGAGAATGTATATGATATGCGCCAGTAGTTTCCATATTTGTAACATCCCGCTCTTATGAGCACATGTTATTGACTTATTCTTTGAGGACACTTGCATGCAAGTGATCCGGTTTTAGTATATGGTTGTCTATTCACTTATGGATTCTTATGATGATGTTGATGGATTATGATGTTGTGTTATTTGATATCTATCCATTGAGATATGCTATTGACGAGTTTTCCCTGAGTGTGCAGGACACTTGGCAGATTGAGGATGCCAATGGCATCAATGGACCTTCTTAGACTCTGGATTGAGTCAGGGAGTGGACTATATTGGTTTGGGTATTTTTATTTATGCATATGTGACATATGATCGGGTATATTATGATGTTGTTGATATATCATTGACAATTTTTCGTTGATGGATGCCAATTAACAATTTCTTGCTAATCAGACTCACATAAGGAGTAAAGAGGCCATGCACAACAACCAAATATTGAGGGAGAGGTGTGGAAGCAACCCTGTCACAACCTGCTATCACTCTCGTTGTGGCTCGAATTGTAGGTTAACAATTACCTAGTTCGAGAGATCCACGATGCCGTGATGGCATAATGAGATAGTCACTCACGAAGATTCTAAGAGGTGCACAATAAGGCATGGTCCTTATTCCTTAGAGGCCCTTAGTCTCTCACAAGGTTTCCTGAATGGAGTATTGTATTCAAGGGTTGGACAACTAGCAAAAATAGTCAAAGGCGAGTGGTACTCTTGGAGCACGTAGTGTGTCTTGAAGGGCACGCCTTGTAATTAAATTTTGAATCAAAGGAAAGTAACACCCTTGAAGCATAGAGTGCATCTTGAAGGGCACATCGCGGTATAAAAAAATGAGTCAATGAATCTAGGTGGCCTAGAGAACTTGAACGAATGTTAAACCTTATAGAATCTTGAGCACTTGACGAATTAATTAATTAACTAAGGAGTCGATTTTTAAGCATAACACCTAAGGGTCTAGGCATTTGCAAATAAATATTTAACTAAGCCTAAGTCTAAGTGAGTGAGAAGACTAAAAACTAAAATTTTAAATTAAATGATGAGGCAATGAAATAAATCAAATTAAAAATCAATGAAAATAAAAATAAATCTCAAGGAGTGATTAATACACTTGTAAAAGTAAATACTAAATTAGAATTTAAAGTGAGAAAGGAATAAAGCATAAAGATGTGTAAGCATAGAAACGTATCTAGTCCAGTCTAACTAAAGACATTTCCTAAAATAAACACAACTCAATTTTAGAAATGCGCCAGTTATTAAAAGGGAAATAAAGGGAATAAAGGGACAACTAGGAGTGATTTTAGGAGCTCTTTTAGGATGGGTGAGGGAAATTGACATTTAATTAAATTAAATGGTGTATTTATTGGTGCAACTAAGGGAATGGGTGACAAGTGTACGAGGGGATTAATTCCTAATTAATTAAAAAAAAAAGAATTAAATGTGCAAATGGAAAGTGGTCACTAAGAAAAATTCTATAAAAGAAATGGCTGAGAGGAGGAATGGATCATGACTGGTATGAGTAAGGTTATGCTGCAAAAATTCTAATTGGTTTTAATTGTGAGAGTTGGGATAACTTGAGAAAGAGAGTGGTAGCTCTACCTTGCGAGGTGAGCTGGGAGTTAGAGTATTCTGGTTGTGGTTGTGCGTGACCCCTTTGTGGCTTGGGGGTCTAAGGGGGAAGAAGAGTACCCCTAGCGTTGGCTGAGAGGTAATGGTGAAGTCTTCATGGTTAGAAAGTGGGGAGCTGGACGAAGCACAAGAACGAGAGAACATCTTCGACTTATCATCGTCGACTACGATATTTTATTGAGTATTGTATTGTATTCAGATTTAAGATGTAAATGTTTTAATCTTCACTGAACGAACTTTGGTTGCAACATGTATTTTTCTATGAGATGTATCTATAATATTGATGGTCCAGGCCATTTTTGTAAGATGTATTTAGTTTAAAATGATTCTTCCAAATGTCCTTTTCCCTTCATCATTTCCATTTCAGATGTACCCTCTGCAAATTTTTATGTGGATTTTGTTCTCTGCGTTTTCACTTGATTCACCTCAACATTTTAATTTACACCCAACATTGCAAACCTTCATTCATCTATGTGCCTATGCATGAATTTTTCCTAGCCAAGGAGATCCTCTTGCGTCCAATCTCTTGCAAACCCTATGTTACATTCTTTTAGTGAGCGTTTTTGAGAGCCCAAGGCTTTGCATGTTCCCTTGTTTCCCAACATGTAATTTCTTCAAGTTTCTCTGAATACAACAGATCGAAACCACCCATCTTTGTGTATGCTCCTAGCGATAAACCTCATTGTCTCTCTGCACCTTAATCACTTTCCCAACTATTGGGATTTTCCTTCTCGGTGGTTGATGTGTTATTGCTTTCCCAACGACTAGGAAAATATATATGCATTTTTCCCTTTACTACTAGGTGTTTTCCTCTTATTTACTCAACAAATTTATGCCTCATTTCTCAGTTATTTTTATTCTTTTCCCCTGTGTTTGTTTTGGAGAGTCTGGAGCTATGTGCTATCCTCCATTTCCCAACTATTTTTACATATTTTATTCCCTGCGTGATGGGTAGAGTTCCCACTATGTGATTTCATTTTTGCCTCAACAAACCTCTACGTTTTTAGCAAGGGAAAATGTCATGCGATTTGTGCTTTTTACCTGGTGATCTCCCTCAACAAATTCATGGAAATGACCTGCATTTTTCATGGGTATACCTCAATAAATTTCATGGAAATGTCCGCATATTGTTGGGTCATTCCTGGATTCTTCCAAAGAATAGTAAGTCAACCCGAGCTTCTGTCTCGTTAAGCAGACCCAAATTTTTTTCTTTTGAATCCACGTGTATAGAGATAGGTAAGTCAGTTGGGAGTCAACTTGAGCTCTTTGTGCGATGATCCCTTCAAATTATTTAAATGATTTTGCAGCCTGGTCTTCTAGTATTTCAGTTTTAGTGTGATCCCCTTTGGTAACTGGTATTGGGCTATGCAATATCACCCTGCTTTCTTAATGTGCTACTTAATCATGATAGGTCTTGAGGGTGTAGTGGTGCCATTGAAAATGTTGTACTCATTATAGTAGCTTAAAGTAATTGACGAGGATTGTTGGACCTTAATGATCCTAATTGGAAATTACTAAGGATGGTTAGAGTAGATCTCTTTGTTACAAGGATTGACTTGTGCTCTTGCGATTTTATAAACCCTTGTGTCTTTCTCTCTAACTCCTGGGCGTTTCTTAAAAAGATATATATAAGTATAGTGGTATATCTAGTTAGGTTGTGGTTATGATGGAATGCCTTATAGGTGGTTTATGCATCATTTAGAATGTTAAATGATTGGTGGTTGGACTATTGTCGAAGGTTCCCTAAGTGGTGTGGCATCCATTAAAATGATGTATATTCTGTAGGAGGATTTTATTGCTTGTAGAATAATTTATGATTAAGTTGATTAATAGATTTAGTTGATGTTCAAATGATTGTATTAGTAGGAATTGCGTCCATTAAAGTGATGCATATTTTGTAGGAGATTTTTATTGCTTATAGAATAATTCATGATTAAGTTGATTAATTGATTTAATTGATGTTTGGATTATTGTATTAGTAGGAATTGAGTCCATTAAAATGATGTATATTTTGTAAGATATTTTTTTTGCTTCTAAAATAATTGATGATTAAGTTGATTAATTGATTTAATTGATGTTTGGTAGATTGTATTAGTAGGATTTGCGTCCGTTGATACGATGGGTTATGTATCTAGATAATCTTACATCTTGAAATCAAATGTTGATGTATGATTCCTATCTGAATAGATGAAATGCACACATTGAATGATGTTTATTATGTTTAATTTAATAATTAGATCACGTCCGCATCTTGAAAATAATGAGGATTTATTATTGAATTCAGTAATTGATTACTCACGCGCCTTGAAGTAAAGTAGATGTTTTCTTATGCCTTGAAAATGAATTTAAGTTGATTATACTTGCACCTTAGAATAATGTTGTCATATGATTGATTTATTAATTATATTCTCTTGCACCATGTCAAATAAAGTAAATTTCTCATGCGTCATGAGTGATATAGATGTATAAATGTGTGAGTAATTAAATTGACCTACGCCATGAATAGTAATGATGTGATGGTTGAGCTAGTTGGTTTTCAGACTTGATTGTGTTTGTGGGATGTAGACACCTCCTTGTTCCTCAGAACAATCTCCAGCCCTGAGACCTTAAATGGTCAAAATCAATTGGATCTTGGGCTTGAGCATTTCTTATGTGTCTTGGAGGTCCTAACCTTGCAGGGTAGGTTGGGTGGGTACTATATTTATGTCATTCTTATGATTATATTTATGATCCTTATGTTATCGTTATGTTATCTCGTGTTATCCTTGTTTTATCTGATGATTATCTTTATGTGATGAGTTGAGCGATTAAAAGTATTGA
Organism: Picea glauca; assembly: GCA_000966675.3. NCBI lineage: Eukaryota > Viridiplantae > Streptophyta > Pinopsida > Pinales > Pinaceae > Picea > Picea glauca. The sequence continues at coordinate 786,083 of JZKD02S1530530.1, forward strand.
TGATTCCAGTTGATTGTGATGAGTTGATCTTTCATCGCCATTCATGATGCTTTCAATTTTGTGTCATTATTCAATTATGATGATGCGTTGATTATATGTCATTACTAAATATGTTGATGTGTCGGTTGCGACATTATTTTATTATGACAATGATACACTTGTAATTCCTTTAATTATGATGTCGTTGATTATGCGTTGTTGAATTATGTGTTGATGCAAATTCCTAATGCTTTCAAAAACAAATTTTACCTTTTGTGCTTCACTTGTTCTTAGGCGTAACTGAGGGGACGTTACATGGGTACATATAATATGAGCCTTTCTATTATTCCAATGAGTACATCAAGAAGATTGACAACACACTAGGCCCAGTGATTTGGGATGATGAAAGGGATGAAGTCAAAAGAGAAGGGTGTTAATATTTTTGTGTAACTACGGAAGAGATTCTTGTATAGTTGTTTTGGTCAAACCTTTAAAAGGTTATTATAATTATATTTTACATGTCATATCAACAAAAAATATTATATTATTTGTATTTTACTTATAATTGTAAAAATCCCTATTGTAGCTAGTCGGCCCCGTTTTATGGGTTAGTTGGGTCAATAATCATGTATCTTCAAGAGACACTATGGTGTATAAATAGAGGATATGTTCCTCTCATTTTAATACACACTCACACAATTCTCTTTTGCATCTTGGAGATCATAAGAAGTTCTAGCGCAAAAGTCTTGGTGACTGGTTCTTTTGTTTTTTTGTCTTGGTCTTTCTTGGAGAGATATAGCACATCATTGTTCTGGTTGAAAGAATCTATATTGAGGATTTTTGGTTGTTGGGTTTTCTCCCCCACGAGGGTTTCCCAGGATAACCTTTTTGTTCTATTGTATATGTGATTGTCTATCTTTCAATGATCCTACTACAATTTCTATTGGATTAAGTAATTGTAATTATGTAACTAGAAAATTTAAAAATCACAACATGGTATCAAAGAAGGCCTGAATAGAAGCTAGTTTTAGATCTAAAAGCCTAAAAGGGTGTCGTTTTTAGTCTATATAAAGTTGTAGGACAAACCAATACCATTAGGAGGTTCGCCCTAGCCTAGCAAAATTTTCCAGTGGACCAATTTTCTAGTTTGCAGCTGCTGCAGTTAGAGTTTCAACCAAACCCTAAGGTTGATGTTTTTTCTATTCTAGGGGAATTGTTACAAAGAAAGGCCACCAAGCAACTCACCTTAGCATAGAGAACCTACTAATAAGTTCAATCTTTCAATTTTGATCATATTTTGTGTGGTCCCAGAAAGGATGAATACCGAAAAAAAAATCGATGAGAAGCTAGATGGAGTTGATAAATTCAGGGCCTAGAGGTACATAGTAACTCTCCTTCTTGAAGAACATGAAATTGATAAGTTCATTATAGAAGAAGTTCAATAAACTCAAGGAGATGAAGCGAAGGAAAAATATAATAAGGACATGGTGACAACAAAAGGGATTATTGCAAACTCCATTAAGGACCACCTTATCCATCATGTATCATCATTATCTTCTCCAAAGAAAATTATGGACACCTTAACCCTTTTTTTTTAAGGAAGCAACATAAACCAAAGAATGACTCTGAGATCTCAGTTGAAGAATGTGAAAATGCATAACTCAAAAACCATTCACTCCTACTTCTAGAGAGTGAATCAAATCAAGGAGCAGAAAGAATCTCTTGGTGAAACAATAGAAGGATAAGAGATGGAGATGACTACCTTGAATGGCCTCCCAAGGTCATGGGATGCATTCATCCAAGGAATTTTCTCAAGGAAGAATCTTCCCAAGTTCAGTAGGATTTGGGAAGATTGCAACCAAGAAGAAGCTAGGACAACTGCAAGAGAAGAAAAGATGGTAGATGAAGATCAAGCCCTAGCCACCCATACCAGGAAAGGAAAGAAAAAGAAGGAGAATTATTTACCTAAGAATTTAAGATGGGTCAAAAAGACAACTCAAATATCATATGTTACTATTGTCAGGAATTGAGACACTTTGTTAGGGATTTACCCCTCATTATGGAAATTAATAATAAGAAAGGAAGTAAGAGGCATCAAGATCACACAACTGAAGATGATGAGACTCCCAAGAAGGGTGCAAAGAAAGATGAATCAAGTGATGAGGATTATGTTCTTATCTCAGTCCTCACAAGTATTGTTACTCATGGAAGTGACACTTGGTTGATAGACAATGGTGCTTCCAAGCACATGACAAATTATGAAGACTTCTTTTATAACCTTATTCATAAAGATTCACCTCACAAAGTGAAATTGGGTGATGAATATCAATATCCAATCAAAGGTGTTGGAGAATCTTCCTACAAGTTAAATTCAAGCAAGCCAATGAAGATGAAGGAAGTTCTCTATGTTCCAGGTTTAAAGAATAATCTTCTCTCAATTTCAACATTGGACAAAAAAGGATTTAGAGTAGCATTTATTGATGGTCAAGTTATTAAGTGGTCTAGAGGGAATACCCTTGATGATGCAGTAGTTATTAGAGTTGAAGAAGGAGGACTCTACAAATTAAAAGGACATTCAGACTCCACATTGGTTCATGATATTATGAATCCCAGTGAACTATGGAATAAGATATTTTCTCACCTACACTATAAAGCTCTTCCGGTTGTGAGAAAAATGGTGACAGGTATTCCAGAAATCCAAGCAGAACCAGATGGTGTGTGCAAAGTATGTGCACAAGGAAAGAATGTAAAACACTCCTTTCCCAATAGTGATAGCAGAGCCAAAGGAGTTTTGGACATCATGCATTCATACATGTGTGGACCGATTTCAACAACTTCACTAAGTGGGTATGTATATTATGTATCTTTCATTGATGATTACTCACGTAAAACTTGGATTTATTTGTTAAAATGAAAGAATGAAGTTTTTGGAAAAGTCAAAGAGTTCAAGGCTCTGGTATAAAACTTGACAGAGTGGAAGATAAAGACCTTGCGATTAGACAATGGAAGTGAATTCACCTCAGAAGAATTCAAGGAGTATTGCAAGGAAGTTGAGATTACGAGGGAGCTTTGTACTCCCTATAACCCTCAACATAATGGAATAGTTGAAAGGAAGAACCATATGATCATGGAAGTAGTAAAGGCCATGATCCATGATCAAGATCTTCCTATGCATCTGTGGGTAGAATCAGTGAAGATGACAATGTACGTGCATAATAGAAGTCCCCACAAGGTTCTTGAAAACAAGACACCCGAGGAGATGTTTTTAGGAGAGAAGCCATAAGTCATCAATTTTAGAATATTTGGCTGCCCTGTATTTGTTCACATCCCCAAGGAAAAGAGGACAAAGTTGGACCCTTCCAGACATAAGGACATATTTGTTGGTTACATTGACACATAGAATGCTTATAGGATATACATTCCTGGTCACCGAAAAGTGGAGATCAACCGAGATGTAACCTTCGATGAGAATGCAACTTTCAGTAAATCCAAACAGATCCATGCAGAAGAGGTACATGAAGAAGAGAATGAATTTCCTGAAGTTCCAAAGGAAGTTGAACCAAATGAAGTCATTCTAGAGGATCATGACATAGTAGAAACTTAGAAACCAACCAAGATACCTTCTCGCAAGAGAAGACCATCTTGGGCACATGAACTTATCTGAGATGCAGAAAGAATTGATATCCCAGAGAAATATTTCAGGAAAAGTAAGAAGCCAAAGTCATATTCCAACTACATGGCATGCTTGTGTGACATAATGGATGTTGAACCTTCCAGTTATGAAGAGGTTGTATAAAATCAAGTATGGAAAGATGCCATGACAGAGGAATACCAATCCATTATGCAGAATGATGTCTGAGATTTGGTTCCCAAACCAAAGGAAAAATCTGTAGTGAGTTTAAAATGGATCTATAAGACACAACACATTGCTTATGGTAGTATTGAAAAATATAAGGTGATATTTGTGGCCCAAGGTTTCTCTCAGAAGGAAGGGATTGACAATGAAGAGACTTTTTCTCTTGTATCAAGATATACCTCGATCAAGACTATACTTTCATTCACTGCTATGTTGAAATGGAAGGTGCACCTGATGGATGTAAAGAAAACCTTCTTGAATGGTGAAATAAAAGAGGAATTTTATGTGGAGCAACCACTTGGATTCAAGACACATGACATGGAGACTCACATGTGTATATTAAAAAATGATTTATATGGATTGAAGTAGGCACCCAGAACATGGTATGGTAGGATTGAAAATTTTCTGATGAGCTTGGGTTTTACCAAGAACAATGCAGATCCTAACCTCTACTTTAAAGTTGTAGATGGTGAATTGGTGATTCTACTGCTGTATTTAGATCACTTGTTTCTAATAGGTTCATAAAATCTCATCACTGAGTGTAAGAGAAAATTGGCTGCAAAATTCGAGATGGAATATTTAGGAGTGATGCACTACTTCTTGGGACTAGAAGTTTGGCAGAGATCATATGGAATTTTCCTAAATCAAGGAAAGTATGCTATGGAAATATTGAAGAGGTTCGGGATGTCAGACTGTAAGGCCATGGATACTCCGATGGTATCAAATCTTAATTTGTTGTAGGATACAGCTTTAGAGATTGTGGATTCTACCTTATACATACATATAGTGGGACTGTTGATGTATTTGATGAATACAAGATCATAAATATGTTTTTCTATGAACACCCTGATTCAACATTTGGAGCAGCCCAGATTGGTTCATTTGGTTACAACAAAACATGTGTTGAGATACCTTAAGGGTACGCTATATCATGGTCTCTGGTATAGATCTGACCATGAATTTGTATCGTATGGATACTTAGATTCAGATTGTGCCGACAATATTCCTGACCAAAAGAGAACTTCAGGATATTGTTTTAGTCTTGGCTCCAGTATGGTCTCATGGAGTAGCAGGAAGTAGTATTGTGTGGCACTGAGTATGATTGAAGCTGAGTATGTGGCATCATGTGCAGTGGGAAGAGAAGTGGTGTGGCTTCAGAAGCTGTTGTCTGGGTTATTTGGTCTCAGATTAGAGGCGAACTGCATTTGGTGTGACAACCAGAGGTGCGTGAAGTTGTCATAGAACTCGGTGTTCCATGATAGGTCGAAGCATATCGAGATAATATGCTACTATATCGGGGATATGGTACAAATGGGAGCAATGAGGCTCTATTTTGTGACTACCGAGGATCAGGTTGTGGATGTGTTCACCAAGCCACTGTCAAGGATGAAGTTCAAGTACTTCAGGGACAAGCTTGGTGTGGTCCCTCTTCAGAGGGAGTGACAGGTGGACCTCATCCATCATGAAAAATGGTTGGTACTGAGTATGGAAAAAAATCTCATCCAGCATGAAAAAGAGCTGGTACTGAGTCTGGTGGATCTCATCCAACATGAAAAAGGGATGGCACTGATACAAGAGTGCACATGACCAGGTACTGATGCATCACAGGGAGTGGATTTCTTGGGGACATGTTGTAGCTATTGAGAGCTACCCACATACCTTGGATGCATGGGGTGAAGTCATGTTGCACTATGGATATCCGAGGATGTATAGATTCACATGTTCAACAATCAATGGATGTGAGCTTATGTGGTATCAAAATTGGAGTTTGCGACTGAAAAGAATACCTTCCTAGTTAAGAGGGAGTGTTAATATTTTTGGTGTAACTATGGAAGATATTATTGTATAATTATTTTGTTCAAACCTTTAAAAGGTTATTATAATTATATTCTACAAGTCGTCTTAACATTTTTTTTTTATATTATTGGTATTTTAATTCTAATTGTAAAAAGCCCCATTATGGCTAGTCAACCCTATTTTATGGGTTAGTTAGGTCAAGAGTCATGTCTCTTCAAGAGAGACTATTTTGTATAAATAGAGGATATGTTCCTCTCATTTTAATACACACTCACACACTTCTCTTGTGCATCTTGGACAACATAAGAAGGTCTAGCACACACTTCTTGGTGATAGGTTCTTTTGGTGTTTTGGTCTTGGTCTTTCTTGGAGAGATATAACGCATCATTGTTCTGGTTGAAGGAATCTATATTGAGAATTTTTGGTTGCTGGGTTTTCTCACCCACGAGGGTTTCCCATGATAATCTTTCTGTTCTATTGTATCTGTGATTGTCTATCATTAAGTGATCCTACTACAATTGGTATTGGATTAAGTAATTGTAATTGTGTAACTAGAAAATTTAAAAATCACAACAAAGGGAATCTTTTCCAAACGAATGGAAAACTACGCTTGATAAAGAGTAAGTGACTTATTGTTTGTCAAATTTCTACACAACAACTATTCACATTGAACTTCATAATGCATATTTTCATGATCTCATATGTACTATATGTTGGTTTGATTTCATGAATACATCAACAAATTCAGAAATTGATGCCATCAATAAATTCATTCTTTACAATTTAGAGGCAACACAACCGTGGGTCACATCATACACAAAAAAGAGGAGGAAATGGGAAAGTGATAGGAAATAATTCAGACGGTTGAATGGTAGAAGCATGCTGTTGGCAATTTCAGTTAACAGAAAGAAAATTAGCGTATACTTGTCATTGATGGCAAGTACAGTTGTGGATGCGCAATTATCGGGAGGAGAAGAGTCAGTGACCGTAGGATCTTATTCAAATTTCCCGAAATAATAATAGCCGTCAGATATACAAAAGTTGCAAGGGAGATAAGCCATCGGAGGTTCAGGGATCGAGATTTCATAACGCAAAAATCACTTGACATTGAAAACCCCGAAATCGCGATATGCGATTTCGCGATTTGATCGCAACCATTAATCAAGCAGGGATCTGGACCGTTTATTCGTATGGACACATGGAAGCCAGGAGGCTTCATCGGAGTTTTGGGGATTGGGATTTCATAAGGCAAAGTTCACTCTATAATGAAATCCCCGATTTCGCGATATGCGAAATCTCGACGGAATCTGAACCATCAGATCAACATCGACTCGACCCACGTCAGCTAAGTGACACGTGGCACAACCAGGTAGTGACAAGTGTCAGACAGATTCAACACTTCAGACACATACATGTAATGAATCAGAGTGACACGTGGCAGTGTTTCATACGTGTCAAATCATGTGTGATGACAGCGCAGAGGACAGGTGGCATCGGAGTTTCGGGGATCGGGATTTGATATGTCAAGAACACAATGCATCAAGATCTTTGAAATCGCGAAATGCAATTTCTCGAAGTGATCACAGCCATTGGATAAGAATGAATCTGATCCGTAGATCACAGTCCTGTTCGGAGTTTCAGGGATCGGGTTTTGGTATTGACAAAAACTCTGAACCTCAAACATCACGAAATCGCGATACGCGATTTCCCGATAAGGCATATAGCCTGTGGGCCACCCAGGAGTCAGTGGAGCACAGGTGTAAGGAGTACAAAGGAAGTCGAGAATCGACATATCTCAGGTTCAGGGGGCATATGCACATTGTCATTGTAAACCTCGAAACCCCGACGAGAGGTTTGGTAGCGGTCACATGATAGATGGTCATATGGGTCTATAGCCAGCAGGGATAGCAAATGGAAAGGAGCCATCGGGAATCGAAGGATTGCGAGTCCGAAGGACTGGTGATTTTTGACATCGCAAATGCCGAAATCGCGATGGGTGAAATCCCGAGTTGATCTGAACCGTTGGATCAAATATTGATCGGAGGGTCACTGTTCACTCTCACAGTTAACGACTAAATATGATTTCGCTTAGCGAAACAGACTCATTATGAATAATTAGTTAACGTTTCAGATGACGATTGAGTTGCTGAGACAGTTGTGGTTGCTCTTGCCGAAGGAGATGGGAAGTTGAACTGTCATAACAGAATGTATAAAAGAAAATGAAGGAGACCGAATTGAGTTGATTGTTCTGAATGAAAAATATGTAAACAATAAGAAAAAGAAGATGAGCAGAGGAATAGCAAGAAATGAAGGAACTGTGCAGAACGAGAACAGAAGAAGAGAAACATGATGGACAGAACAGAAGCAGAGCAGAATGACAGAAGAT
>JZKD02S1530530.1:803636-817822 GCA_000966675.3 Picea glauca
TATTATGTAAAGATTTTGTTTTAATCAACATTTTATAATCAAAGAACTTAAATTCATCCCCGCCTTATGCTCGCTGCATTTTGAATTGATTCCTTTGGTGAACCCCAACTCTGATTTCTATGACTTCTATGTGTTTGTTTTATTGATTATTATGAATAAATTTGTGTTTTTCCCTTATCCCCTTAGCTATTAGTACGTGCCTGAGCAATCGGCTAAGATCCGAATCGACGGTCGTCACTTCAGTATTTAAAGACCAGTAGATTCCAATTCCCTTCTTTCCTGTGCATGGATAATAGGTGAAGGATAAATTTTTTTCCCAGCCATCTATCCCTTACTTATCTCTGTGTTTTTGTCTTTGATGAATCTCTAATCCTTGCCCTTTCTTGTGAATGAGTAGCTTTGTATTTTTGATTGATTACCTGAGCGTTTCCTTGAAAGATTTTTTTTCTGCATTCCTTGTGATTGATTACTTCTGTGTTTTCTTGTGATTGATTATCTTTGAGTGTTCTGTGGTGGTTAATATCTGCATTTAAATTTATATCTACGTCATTTTACCTTTGCATTCCATTATCCCTGCACATAAACAAACCCATAAATTAACTACGTGATTTCAATTCATCTCTGCAAGTAAGCAACTTGTCATTGCGTTTGTTTATCTACTATAAGATAGACAACAATGTCTGATTGTGTGATTGCGTTATAATTGATGTCGTGTATCTCGTATTTATTTTAACAATGATTTATTTTGTGTATATACCAATGTTGTTTAACATGCGGTGTTGTATATACCATGCGATCTAATTGTATATACTAGACGATTGGAATGATCAATCCCAGATGGTAAATATCTGCGTTTATTTTATTGATATGGCTACGAATTTATTGTAGTTGCGAATTCATTTATGTCTGTGTTTTTATGGGCGATTTACCCATCCCTATACAACATTCACTCCACTATTTTTGGGGTGATTTCCCCAACTTTCACATTTCTTTTTATCTAATAGACAACTACTTATTTACATTATTCATATGACATCAAAAAATACAAAATACAATAACTCTTGTTAAAGAGTGATTATATTTATGACGATGATTAATCAGACAACAAATTATTTACATTATTTGTGTGACAGGCATCATATGGATCATAATGTTATTACACAATGATATATTATTGTTATTTACTTATCATATTGACATCGATTTAATTAGATAGTCAACTGATAGCATTTTGACAACGATTCTCTAGATGGTCAGCTGATAACATATTGACAACGATTTTATCAATAACAGATTGTAGCGATTTGAGTGACAACGACTTTATATATGTGTGACAGAGAATTCAATAGACAACATTATTACTTGAACGACAACGAATATATACATTTTCTATACAACGAATCTATATCTAAATAATACACAGTAAATCTATATATTATACAACAAACATATCTCCGTTTTTACACACCGAATTTAATATTTATGAAAACGTTTTACAGGTTAATGACGACATTATTGAATATCATTTTAAAATCAACAATGTTCAATATATATACGACAATATACATGACAACATTATCATATATATATTATAGACAACTTCATCATAAATTTAAATAGACAGCAATGACATTTTTGACTCTGTGAATATTTAATGGAGAGACAACAGTGTCTCTATGTTTGGTCGAACAATGTTACCTCTACGTTTGGAAAGGAAACGATATATACCTCGACAACGATTTTGTTATTCTTTGCTAAGGGACATTGTGTCTATCTTTGGTATGTCTGTGTTTTTAGCACTTGTTGATGTATGACAGCGTATTATATGTGACTGTATATTGATGGGTTAGACAACTACATGTGTTAGACAACATTTTATTTAATAGACCACATTATGGATGGTTGACTGTGATTTTAATAGAAATAGTATCATGTGGTGAATAGACAATGATACCACTCTTTGGTAGACAACATTATCTTATGTTATTGGACATAAATAGCATATAATCGTTAGACAATGAAATAATATTGCTTTTTCAAGTGAACAAACTTCACATAAACCTTCTTCGTAATGGAAATTTTAATCAACATTTTACATACACTTAATTACCTTAATTAACTTATCCTTTAAGGTGATTTTAACTTTGAAGAAAATAAAAGTAGATTGTTATAGAAAATAATAAATTTTATTAGTATCAACTGTTGTAAAAGTTTTAAGATTTATTTGATTTTTATTAAACATAATAAGATTATTGTTAGACAGAGTTATCAATGTTGAATTAATAGGATTTGTAGACCTAATGGTTCATTGGAATAATAGTTTAATATCTTTCACAAGATTAGTGGTTGAGGGATTAGTAGTTTTATTAGCCAAAATAATTAATAGTTTAACAGTTAATTGGCTACTATGCACCTTGTGCCTTAAGTCGAGCTGTAAAGGGCGGTTGGTCACAGTCGTTTCACCACCCAGGTTTCTTTGTAGGAATCAAGAATCCTTCGGTTAGTTGCACATTCTAATTTTGAGTGATGTCACCTTGCGTCTTGTCGACTTGTTGCTTGGGTGCGTGGGTAGAGTCTTCATGTTTTTGTTTGTTAATTCGGTCTCTTAGTGCATTGGATTTTTCTTGGGTTATTGGTTTAGATATGTTATGTTGCGCCAGGGTTACTGTCATGCCTATCGCCTGATGACAACATGATTCCTAATGAGAGGATCATTGCGCATCCTAATGGATAGAGGTGAATGATAACCTGGCCATAGTCTGTGCTTCCCGATGTGGGCGTTGTTCATTGTAATTCATGTTGTTGCTTGGTTTTGTAACATCTTAAGGCGTTTTTTTTTTTGCACCATAGAGGTTTCTAGTTACTGGTCTTCGAGGCCGTTGTGTTAGGATTGTGGATGTTTTCCTTTAACTTGTAGGCATTGTCTTGCTTGTGTTGGGTGGGTAGTCATTTGTATTGTCTATTGTGTCACATGTTCGTCTAGTTGCATGATGTGCTAATGTGATGGGTCATTGATTGTCTGTTGCCTGAATGCGTAAGTTGTGTTGATTACTTGTTGTCTTGATTTCCTTCCTTCTTAAAACAAAAAAAAAAAAAAAAAATTTGCACTTGCTTGCGTCGCTTGTATTCGTAACGATTGGGGTCTTTACAACATGCCACCAGAAAATAGAGGTCTATGGGGTGATATGTTTTGTATACATTGGGCATTGAATTGGCTAAAACTTCCAATAAGAGTTTGGTTAAAAAGTTGAGTGAAAAGCTATTTGCATTTTAATTCAAACTTGTCTACAAACACTTATGACATATTGTTTCATGATGAAAATCCACTTGCTAGACATTTCGAGCCAACACTATACAAAAGAACTATTTACTATTCTCGTACTCTTCAAGAAAACAAAGTTAATGAAGTTAATATGTTTGAAAGTACATATTGTGAGAGTTCTTTCCAGACACTATGCCAATTGAAAAAAAATCAATACAATGTATCTTGTTTGCGATGAATAATGTCACAAATTTATTTTCCATGCAATTATGTAAAATGATTCATTTACAATTAAATGCATTCACAAATATATTAGTGATGATATAGTTAAGAAAATACAAAAAATCACAAATTGGTAAGGGTGCATGATACACTTAACATTGCCTTATAAAAAGGGGTATATTCATGGTGGAATGTTCATCTGTGAATGGTTGGATAGAATATTAAATATTAATATCCATTTATGGTCTTCTGAAATAGGGAAGATCAAAGCTTCAATACTCTCTTCTACAAAAGGAGCAAAATTATTTGACATAGTTGAAGTACGAAAAAGTGAAACACATATAGTATATGAACCATTGAAAAATGTGCAAATCCTTATGAACATAGATTCCAAAATATTTCCCACAACAAATAGAAGTCAAACAAGTCCATCTTTACGCAAATTGAAACATCTCCTTATAAATAAATCTTTGCAAAAACAATTATAGAATAGACTTAATGAAGACATAAGTGGCCATAGTAATATATTGGCATAAACCAAGGGCAAGAGTCAAAGCAGAAAATCTACTACTATTGGACAACAATTAAAAAGGGTGGAAACAAAATAAAAAACAATATTACAAAAAATAAAAAATGCTTTAAGCAAGAGAGGCACAAAAATAAGAAATCACTTATAACTGCAGAAAAAGAGTTCCATAAGAAAATCATAGATGTGCCTATTTTTTTATTTTATAACATGTCACCAAAAATTCTTTCTAAAGGATGTTATATCGATTAAACAATAATACAAAGAAGTTATTTATGATTAGGGAAAAAAAGAAAAGTCACAACAAATCCTGGCAGACAATGCTAATAGTAGTTACATTTGTAAACTTTGCAAAAAAGCATTAGAAAATTATGTAGATGCTAAGTTCGTTGTGCCAAAAAAAATTAGACAAAACAAAAGGATAAGAATCAGGAAAAAATGGATGCTATAGAAGAAATATTAATATCATTGCGGCTATGTTTCTTGCAAATAAGAGAACTTGGAAAAATATATAGAAAACCAAAATTAGGACTTATTGGTGGAGTTATCAATGTGCTGACAGACACTTTTAGAATTTAGCATTCTTTTCCTCACGACATAAATGAAACTAGGACAATTGTAATAGCAATAAAAAAGAGTCTTATATTAAAAAATGCTTATTCTATTGGGTGCATCTATGCCCACATGGTCATGAAAGATTTAAATCAACTATGTAAATAACACTTTACAAATTGGAAAAAGTAAGAATAATTGATAAATGGGAGAAAGTATTCATAGAAAACAAAGAAGCATATGAAGATGAAATGGATATTGAAAATGAAGAATTTGATGAGGAAAACAATCAAGAACCAATCAATAAAAACCTTGTACATGCATTCACTGATACAAATAACATCTTCTATCTTCATAACAATCAAATAAACATTGTTCCTAGTGAAGTATATGTTCCATTGGGAATTTTCTTAGACAAATACTTAGAATAAATGAGCTTTCCCTCACTATTTTATGGTGAGAACTTACCTAATTATGTAGCTACAAACTTCTCATTTCAAAAAATCACCAAGTGGGAAGTATTACACAAGGAACATGGATTTTAATATCATACAATAAATCTATTGTACAAAGTAGTACACATTATCCTAAATCAAGTGTTTAGTAGCATATGGATTAGAATAAGAAAAGGAAAACTTAAAGGAAGAAAACTGAAGTCAAGAGATGTTAATTCAAATCCGAACTTGGACAACATTTTGAAATCAAATATTGGATACATGGATCTTAAAACAATTCACACAACACCAGACTATCAATGACACACACACAAGAAAATGTATGTAATGATACAACAACTAGGACCACCAACATTCTTCATTTATTTTAGTAGTGCATAAAATCGTTGGGAACTATTGGTTAATGCACTAAAACAAATAAAATATTGAACACAAAAAACAATTCAACATGGAATAGAAAACAATGAGATTGATTTGTTAATTAGGAATGACCCTGTAACTTGTGCTTGGTACTATAGAAATAGGATATCTACACTGTGAAGTTTAAAATGTCATGAAAATAAGTACTATGGAAATATTGAAGGCTTGTTTTTCATTACTGAGTTTCAAAACAGAGGAAGTGAACATGACCATGGATTCTTATGGATAAAGGATGCATCTATCTATGGAAAAAATACAGACATAGAACTTGAGAGCTTTGTCGATAAATACTTGTTATGTGACTCAACAACATTTGGAGATGAGTTAACGATGCTGCAACAACATCATCATACAAAAAATTGTAAAAAAAAATGTGCACTGTAGATTCAATTTTCCACAACCCCCAATGAAGACAAAAAGAATACTAAAACCTATGGAGTATGACAATGATAAAACTAAAAAAAAATGCAAAATTAATATTTGAAACAGAATATTGTAAATTTGACAACACACATACATTTTATATATTTTTAAATGATTTAGGTTTAACACATGATGAATACATCCACACAATTCAATTTAGCTTAAATCGGAAAACTATCTTGTTACAAAGAAATCCATCATACACATGGATGGATAGTTTTGCACGACATATTCCAAAAATCCAGAATACAAATCTAGATTCTTAATTCATAGTTGATTCATATGCGACAACAACATATTGTAGCTCCTACATGAAAAAATTTGATAAAACATTGACATCAACATTTAAACGCATACAAGAAGAACATGAAAAATCAAACATCGATATCACAAAAAAAATTAGTAGACTTGGAAGGGATTTAGTAAATATGCAACAAATGTCTGCACAATAAGTTGTTCACATTATCTTGCCTCTACCACTAAACACTAGTTCAAGAAAATGTGTACTCATAAACACATCACTAATAGAGCAACAAACATTTATCCTTAAAAAATATGATTTGCAATGCGAGTCAGATGATTATGAAGACATAATGCGTTCTTCAATAATTTATTAATACATATGTCTTCCTGAAGCTAACAAAAACATCTGTTTAGAATAATTTTAATCAAATTATACAAAAAAAGGCAGGAAGCATAGAAATAGTGACAAGTCATATGTTATTAGGTATGTGAAATACAACAAGCATAAAGATCTTGAGAATCACTACCGAGAAAAACTGATGCTATACGTACCATATCAAGTAAATGATTTTTTTTTCAATAAAATCTACTCTACATGGGAGCATGCTTACAATTCGCTAACATAAACGAATGAAACAAATGAAATAAAGCGAAACAAATTAAATAAAGCGAAACGAATGAAGTTAACATAAACAAATGAAATAAAGCGAAACAAATGAAGGTATACACATGAAACAAATTCAAAATGGGGTGACCTCGAACATGCAACAAAGGAAATTGAAAATAAAGAAGAACAACTATTCAACATAAGCATCATTGATGAAAATAAGAACTTGAAAAACATTTGTATTCAATTGTAGCCAACAACTATGAGCAATATGACTTTGAAAATGATTTGCAACATTTCCAGAGTACAAGAAATACAAGAATAGATTCCAATCGACCTTACCACATTGTAAAGAAACCACATATATTAGAGAATTTATAATTGTTTAATATTAGGAGACAATCAAACCAAGAACAAGCTACAATCGTGAAATACATACTAACAATGAAAAATGGTGAACCAAAGAAACTAGTGTACTTTTTTCTAACAGGGGGCGCAGGAACTAGTAAAACATTCACCACTAAAGCACTATTCCAGTTGCTATTTCGTTTCTACAATGTAGAAATGGACCATGATACATTACAATTGAAAGGTCTCATGACTGCATATACAGGAAAAGTAGTGTTCAATGCAAGGGGTGTCACATTGCACTCCGCATTCTATATGCTTTTTAAAAAATCAAAGTATTTTCCATTGAATAGTGAAAAGTTGGATACATTAACAAAACATTTTGAACAACTTCGTGTGTTACTCGTTGATGAGCAACATTCTTATATGAATTTGACAAATGTCTACAAAAAATAAAGCACGCACCAACGTCCTACTTTGTTAATGTCGAATTAATATTTTCTGGAACCAAGTACAAACTATAAGATTCGATGATCTTTGAAGAAACAATCATCAATCAGAAAAAAATTCCATACACATTTTGGTGAGAAAGTATTATGAATTGTAAACCACTATGTGTCAAAAAGACATAGATTTCATTAGAATCTTGAACAAAATGAGACTTAATGAAAAATCAAACCAAGACATTGAATACACAAGTGCTCATTTCCATAGAACACCACCCTTAGATCCATTATTTCCATATATTTTTTAGGAACAAAGATGTGAATAAACATAACGACCATATGCTTTCAGTAGTCAAAGAAGAATTAATAATGTTTAATGCTATTGATGAACATGAAATCTATCGAGACACAATGATAACTTATGTAACATCCCGCTCTTGTGTGCACTAGATGTGACTTATTCTTTGAGGACACTTGCGTGCAATTGATCTAGTTCATTATATGATTGATTGCTTATCTTATGGATTCTGATGAGGATACTGTGGATTATGATGTCATGTTATGTCATTATGTATAGGCATGTGCTATTGACTGGTTTCTCCTTAGTGTGTAGGACTCTTGACCAATTGAGGATGCCGATGGCATCGATGAACCTCCTTGGAATCCGTATCGAGTCAGTGAGTGGACTATTTATGGTTTGCATATTTCTGTTATTTCATATGTGACATATGACTGGTATATTATGATGTTGATTATGGATCCCTGACATGTTTCGTTGATGGATGCAGGATGACGATAGCTTGCTAACCAGACTCATATTTGGAGTAAAGGGGTCATGCATGACAACCAGAGATATTAAGGGAGATGTGTGGCAAAAACCCTGCCACAACCTACTAGCATTCCCACTGTGGCTCGAACTGTAGGTTAACGATTACCTAGTTCGAGAGATCCACGATGTCGTGAGGGCAGACTGTGACAATTGATCACAATGATTCTAAGGGGCACGTAATAAGGCAAGATCCTTATTCCTTAGAGGACCTTAGTCTCCCATAATGTCACCTAACAGAGTATTGACTCCAAGGGCTTGATGTCTACCAAAATCAGTCAAAAGACGAGTGGTACCCTTGGAGCACGTAGTGCGTCTTGAAGGACACGTCGCATAAATGAAACATGAGTGAAGGCGAGTGGCACCGTTGGAGCACGTAGTGTGTCTTGAAGGGAATGACATAGTTTTTAACACTGGTGAGTCAATGAACCTAGGTACATAGAAAACAACATCTCATTTTGATCTTGTTAGCCTTAAGATAATTAATGCATGAGTAAAGTTTAAAAATTATAAAATTCCCTTAACAACAATTTTTCTAAGCCTAGTTGAATTTAATCCTAGGTCTAAGTAGGACATGAGAACTAAAAATTAATTGAGCAAGTAATAAAGGGGGGATGAAGAAAATGGGGGTAAAAATTAATTTTTTTTTAAAAATTGGAGGATTAAATTATATTGAAAGATTAATTGTTAGCTTTGTGCAAAACTTGCTAAATTCAAACTTAGATAAAAAGGGGAAACTTAAATGCAAAAGGAATGTGGAACATAGAAATGAATCTAGTCTAGAGAACTTTCCCTAAACGAACTCAACTAAACTTTAAGAAGGCGTCAATCATCAAGGGAATGTGAGAGAATAAATGGACATTAAGGAGTGTTTTTAGGAAGGCTTTTAGGTGGGTGAAAGAAATTGTCAATTTAAATTAATTAATTAAATGAATTTATGGTGCAACTAAGGGATCGAGTGACAAGTGTACGAGGGAGAATATTCCTAATAAAAATCTAATAAAAATAAATTAATGTGCATTTGGGCAACTAGTCACTAAGAAAGTAGCTCGACCTTGCGAGGCGATCTGGGAGCTAGCTTTCTCTGGTTTGTGTGCGTGCTCCCTTTGCGGCTCGAAGGGATCAGGGGGAAGAAGAGTACCCCTAGCATTGGCTGGGAGGTACCGGTGAGGTCTCAATGGTTAGCAAGCAGGAAATGGACAGAGCGCAAGTGCGAGACAACTACTTCGGAGCCTTTGCCTTCGGTTACGGTACACCTTTAAAATTTGCAGTTGTAATTTAGTTATAATTTGCACATAGTTTCATGTGTTGTTGAAATCATTGATTATATGTTATGGTTGCTAGATCGCTTGATGTGGTTAGTTGGGATTAAAATTAACGGGCTGGTTTTCTTTTCTATCGCTTGGGTTACTTTCTTTGTGCCTTCATTTTTTTGTTACACAGCCAAGTTTAATCAAAGAGTTGAGCCTTCCATGCGTGTTGAGATTGGATTGCCTGCGATTTATCTATGCTAGAGTCCCTTTTTATTTATTTATTATTCCTCGCTATTTCGCCCCTTTTCTAAGCCACCCCCTATGATTTACCTAGAGACTTGGGCGATCTCATACCAATCCCCCTAACTGTTTTAGAATTTCTGCAAATCATGAAACTGCCCAATGACTTGGGAAAGCTCATACAACCCCCCTGACGGTTCGGATTCTTTGCGTTGGCAATTTGTTCTCTCCCATCTGGGCTTCTTCGCTTTTGTTTTCAGCGATTGGGTTTTTAGATCTGAGCAATTTTCGCCAGAAATTCAGTGGAAGTAAATTGGTTTAAATTCACAAGAATTTGGTATTAAATTCTCCAGAAATGGCTTGGAAGGAATTAATTGGATTGAATTGAGTCTGACTTCCTTTTGGCGTAATAAGGTTTCAGTAGAAGGATTAGAGGTAACATTGTCATGGTTGTGCACTATCGAAAGATTATCTCGGACGGCCTGTACACAATTATCTGCAATTATGGTTTTTCTTAAACCCGATTGTTCGTCGGATTAGGATTGAAATTCGTGGGACATGTTGATTTGGATATTCTCGGGTAGAACCCATATATGAACTCTCTCAATAGCAGTTGAAAATATAAAAAGCATTTTTTTCTGCAGAGGTCAACAACCCTTGGTTCAGGAATATCACATGCCTCAGAACACCAATCAAAGTACATCACATGCCTCAGAACACCAATCAAAGTACATCGATTACCAAGAAGGGCGTGAAGAATCCGGTGAATTGAAAGGTAAATGCTATCACTGAAGGGATCCTATGTAATGAAGTGGATCGGACTGTAGGCTACTAGTCAATTTCCGCAAAAGGGTTTGGACATCCTTTCCAAGTATTATAATGATTTTTTTGCCAGAATGCATTCTCGGCGTCAAACCAATAATTCCTTGTTGGAAGGAACACTTAAATTGGTGGAAAAGAACAACTGTTCTCAATGCATGTATCCTGCTGTGATTGGTGAAGGTTGCGAATGTGGGAGCTCCATTTCCAGTCTTCCTTTTCTTCGAGCCACTGTGTACACCAATCACAAAATGTTCCTGTTGATGACAATACGAGGGAGACTGTGGTCCTAGTGCTATGCTAACCCATTAAACTCTGGGAACAAATTCATTTGCAATTCCGAATGAATTTAACTGTGGCGAGACGGAAAGCAATAGTACAGAATTAAATCCTGGAGCGTTCTGCAATAACTGGAGAAATTCCCTGGAAGGATTGAACTGTTAGAGAAAGTACTAGCACAGCCGACTCGTGGCTGGAGAACGCCGAAAGGTATCGGCCACTGAAACGCCGCTGTACTAGTTGAAACTATGTCTAGCTTCCACTGCGTTCAGCTACCACTGCCGTAGCTACCACTGCGTTCAGCGACAAATGTTTAATCTCAAGGAACGTGGCAATGCAAAGTTTTATATATATTAATTTTTCTTAATCAGTTAACTTGTCAATCAATGGCTAGAGAAGTAATTTCTTAATCATATTAAGTAAATGTGAAAAAGTAAACAAGGTAACGGAAGTATTCAGAAATGCAAGGAAGTTATGAGCATTAAATTTGATCCATTGATTAGAGAGTACCACTAAGAATATGCCAGCATCTTCAATTGTTAACCATAAGATTAGAATTTTAGATTAAAAGGTGATTAATTGTACCCATTATCAATAAATATACCCTTTCGATATAAAAATACATAGCCAAAAAAAAACGAAACCGAATATATGAGTCTGTTAATTTAGAAGTTGCAATACCTTCAGATGAGTTAGACAGTCTTCCTAAATTAACAGAACAAAAGATCACCGCACAGAGGATGAGAAACCTCAGACTTGAAATTCTCTCTCTTCGTAAAGCTCTCGGTGCAAATCTTATCTCAGATATGAAAACTCTGAACGAAATTATTTGCTGCACGACCTTCACGTCCAGCCCAAACCCGCCTTCACGCCCAGCCTGAATGAAATTATTTGTTGCATTCTGAACCAGCCTTCACGCCCAACCTGAACGAATTTCTTTGTTGCTTTCTGAACCTGCCTCCAAGCGCAGCTTGACTGACGCATTCAATTCCTGGAGGTATTCCGAGTTTGATGCCACGGGCAGCTTTACTGCGCTAAGTGTGAAGACAAACGTAGTGCTAATTTAAGACTTATAGTTATAGTGAGTGTGTTAAGTAAGTTTCAAATTGACATTCAAGGATTACGTAATTATATAGTTGACTTCATTAATTATCTAGGTTAAAGATATTGAATTTCGAGTATTATTTTATGCAATTATTTTGTTGTTCCTTTTAAATTTTAAGAAGGATAAAGAAAAATTGCTTCGTATCTAAACGATAAACTAAGTGGAAAAATGTCAAGTTATAATTTTTTTTTTATGTAAATCTAAATGTATGAGATATCACTTACCAAATTGGAGAGATGAGATGCTACTTAAATATTTTTCTAAGTGGTACTTATGTATTTTTCTACATGGTAATATATGGGATATGACTAATACATTGGTCTTACAATAGTATAAGGTTTTGAGTTTTTTTTTGAATTATTTACGTTAGTATATGTTTAATGATATAAGTGAAATAAATGAGTTAGTATATTAATGAGTTAGTTGAAATAAATTTGAAATTTGAATTAATATAATGTAATTTTTTAAAAGGATTGATGATGGATGTGGTGAAAGGTTAGTTTTTACATATTTAATTATGTTGAAGAGATAAAGTTTGTTTATATCATTAGAGTAAGCATTATGAAGACGGAGATTTTTCAAAGACAAAGACATTTTAAGAGAATGATATAAAAATGGAACCTATATAGAAGGTAGACGAAGGGAATATGTATTGGTATGCAAGGGAAATAGTGATCAATGAAAATTGTCCAAAGATTTTAAGACATAGATAATATTGTTGTTTCATTCAATTACTGTTGGAAAGTTAGATGTCATTGATATAAACTCTAGATGAACTCTAGAAACATTGATGTTTGCATTGTATAACGACTTAGATCTTAAACTTCTTGCGCATATGGATTTAGTAATAAATGAGATTCTTAGACATTAGTCTTCTAGCGCGTAATGAAAATTTTTACGGATGACCGTATTTTGTGACAGGGCATTGCACCTCAAAAATTAACTGATAAACACTTGTGCCTTGAAATTAGCATGGTCTCTTGGGAGATATGCAAATTCTTCTCTTGTGCCTTGATTAATCAATGCTTAGGATTGATAGATTTTTGAGATCGAAGATCGTAGTATCTGTGTTTGGCGGCTGTTATTTAATGATTTAATACATCGCCATGCATGTTGTAGTACATGGTGATGTTTTGTCGACACTGTGACGTATTCGACTATTGATGCATTACTATTGTTTCGCTAAATTATGTGATTGATGTGTCGACGATGTCGCTCTTAGTATGATGCTATTTTCCTAATGCAGCACTAAGAAAAAAAATGACTTGTTGTACGTCGTTTGTGGTCGTAACGGTGGGGCCGTTACAACTTATGAGAAAACAATAACATTACCAACAAGAATACTACTAAAAAATATATGTTAGTTGAACTATATGCATGGAAATACAACAAAGAGGATGGATTGGTTAATGGTGTTGATGGAATATTCAAATCATACACAAAAAAGAACAAAGATTTTGATGTTGTTTGGATAGACTTTGCAGAGGCAACAATTGGAAAAATCTAAAGAAATAAACATTTTCAACTATATGAGCATAGCATTGAACATACATGGACACCAATTCTACGAATTGTAAAACCAACTGCAACTCCTAGAAACAAATCTCAAATAGCTATTCAGAAACAATTTCCAATGAATTAGCATGTGCTAGAACAATACATAGAACCCAAGAGATTAATCTAAATGAACTTGCATTTGATCCAACTGGAGTCATAAGAAAAAAACTTGTGTATACAACATTGACAAGAGTAAAAAAAAATGATTCATTGTACCTCCTCAAGCCATCATCCCAAAATAAATTTTATGTGCAAAACAAAGTTGTAGATGAAATGAATTATCTAACAACTAATGCATCATGGATACTAGAAGACATTGAAAGACCAAAGTTCTCTATAAACAACTTTTCAATTTGTACATTAAACACTCATTTCCTATGGAAGCACCTTGAAGACAGAGTACACGATAATATTTTGATACAAAATATGGTTGTTTTCTTTCAAGAAACTCATTTGCATTGTCTCCCAACTATTAATGAATTAAGCAAATTCAATTTCAACATAACACATTTTGTGCATGGAGTTCTTACTTGCATAGAAAAACTATAGAAATAAAAACAACAAAAAGGTATTACAATGATAAAGTTGAACTCATTGTGTCAA
>JZKD02S1530530.1:826121-838918 GCA_000966675.3 Picea glauca
TTTTAGATAATAAGCCTCTTCGAGGGGGAAACCTCCTTTTACCCCACATAAATGTTCAAGTACAAGATGATTCCAAATGAGAATGTCTCCTTGGTATATATAGGAGACTAGGAGGAATAAAGCCGACATAAATAAAATAACATTACTAATGTAATATGCCCCAATTAAGGGGTAATGATCCAATATTAGGGCTTAACAATACTTATATTAGAAGAAAAGAAATTCAAGCAAAACAATAGCCAAACTCCAGGTTTTCATATTAGGTTTGATATTTTTATTGCTGCTTAATTATTACAATCCTTTAGATTTTATTAATGCTTGGAACAAATGAATACTTAGTAACATGTACTATTAACATAAATGCTTATTGTACTTAATTGCAATATGAACTCACATCTCCTCTAGGAGATATTTCTTTTTCTTGTTATAAGTTAGGACACCTTGGTAATGCTATAATGAATTACCGTGAAATTGATATGTTCTTATATAAAATGTTATTATATTGGAAATACTTTTGATCTTATTGTTCCTGTTTCAGGTAGGTTATCCTACATATTCCAGGAAGGTTACCACATAAAGAAAAACTTGAAAGGACTTAGAGGGCTTCAAACTTCAGAGGGTGTTAGTGATCAGGAAGAAGAAAGGTTTCATGAGACTTTGAAGGATTTATAGGAGCATGCAGCAGATGGAAGTGTCATTCGAGGATTCTCTTAGTTAGAGGGAGTTGACGGTAGAATTTGAAAAGAAGGATCTTGTAGGCTTCATGCCGAGTTATAGGCCTTTGTGCTGAGGTGTAGTCTTCATGTTGAGTTGTAGGCCTTTGTATCGAGTTGTAGTATTCGTTCCGAGTTGTAGGCCTTATGTTGATTTTTAGGCTTCATGTCAAGTTGTAGGCCTTGTGACAAGATGTAGGCTTCATTTTGAGTTGTAGGCTTCATGTCAAGTTTTAGGCCTTATGCTGAGTTGTAGGCTTTATGCCGAGCTATAGGCTACTCCACTGAGATGGTCTGGTATGCCAAGTTGTTTCTACACTAGTGAGATAGTCTAGTACACTAGTAGTGTAGTCGAAAACCTATATGGTTGTGATGGTGTTGCTTGTAATATGATCTGGGTGATCATGAGATAGCTTGTGTAGCTCTGGTGATGCTACCGGTCTACAAGACCATGTAGGTATTTCCCATGCCATGTAATATGGATGGATAATGATGATACTCACGACATGGGTGTAGTCATGGGTGAGCATGTCATGCATGTATATCCCATGACAATGATGGTGACACACACTAAGAGGTGTAGCTCTAGTGTTCTATAGAGAGTTATGGCCCCTAGATGAGATTGATAGGTCCATATGGGTGTATCCATGTGTGACGTAATAATTCTACCCGTAGCATGGTCTACGTAACCATGATGAGAGGATCATGGAATAACGAGGAAGGCTATGAAGACCAGAAGGGAACATCATGGTTAAATACCTCCCTAGCTATGAGGGAGTGTTGATGTTTTGGTAGCTGCGGGAGGTATTAACCTCCATGGAAAAACCTTTGACTAGAATATAATATTCTGGAAGCAAGAGAAAAACCTAAAAATATGTGTGAAAAACTTGGAAGACAAGTCGACTTAGGAGAATAAATAACATTGAAGTATTATATGCAGAAAGGGACAGGTTGGCCCTGCTTGAAGAGACACATGTTCACCTAGACATATTAGTATAAATAGAAGGTGATTTATCTCATTTGGAAAAACACACACTCACTTAGTTGGTGCACATATCTTAGAAGTGCAGTAGCAACAATAGAAGTGCAGTAGCAGCAGGAGTAGTGCACAAGTCTGGAAGAGGAGCAACAATAGTTGTAGTGGTGAAACACACTCTTCTTCATCCTTTTTGGTACTCTTACTTGTGCACTACCTTGGAGAAGGTGCACTCTCTTGGTTTATTTGTTGGTTCTAGTGTGGCTTCCTAGAATCATTCTATCTAGCAAAGGTTAAGGTGCTCGAGGGTTGCTTTGTGCCTATGGTTGGGTGACAATGGTGTAGCATTGTCTATGGTAAATGAGCATAATATTATAGTAGGTTATGGGCCCACACCACCTTTAGAACAGTATAACCACTGCAAGGTAGATCCACCACTCTCTATCAAGCTTGTTTTAGCACAATTGTAGTTGTAGTTAGGGTTTCTGATCTTGTAGTAGCAACAAACCCTAACCTGACTGTTGGGTCACTTTAATTGAAGTGTTTGGCATAAATCTTGGATATCCTAGTGCACCCTAACCCAACACATCTCCTAGTACCCTCAACCATAAAAAAATTCAAAGTTGAATTTTTGGGTCAAAGTCAATGTTTGACTAGTCAAAGTCAAGGTTTGACTCATCAAAGTCAAAAGACTGGTTAAGTCAAAGATAGTCATGACTTCCTACATAAAATCAAAGTGGCGCAACAAAATCATGGTCTCTTGGTAGAGAATGGAAGATAAGGATTGACATCATCCTTGCAAAGAACAAAGGGAAACATTATGGAACCATAAACTAAAGAGTAGGCATCAAAGGATGAAGAGTTTTATTTTTGGAGCTTCCAAGCACATGAATGTGGAGTAGGAGAAACAATAAAAAACAACTATTGTAGATCTAAATCTCTAGAAAGAGAAGGGATATTTGTCCATTAAGAAATCGTAGAGCCAGAAAAATCTTAGATCTAATACATTCAGAGGAACAACACACTCTCCAAGTTGGAAAGAATACTTGTCCTAGAAGAAAAGAAACTCAAGAAGAACAATAGCCAAACTCCAGGTTTTCATATCAGGTTTGATATGTTTATTGCTACTTAATTGTTGCAATCCTTTATATTTTATTAATGCCAGGAACAAATGAATAATTAGTAGCATGTATTATTAATATAAATGCTTATTGTACTTAACTACAATATGAACTAACATATCCTCTAGGAGATATTTATTTTTCTTGTTCTTAGTCAGGACATCTTGGTGATGCTATAATGAATTACCATGAAATTGATATGTTCTTATATAAAATGTTATTATATTGGAAATACCTTTTTCTCTTGTTGTTCCTGTTTCGGGCAAGTTATCCTACGTATTCCGGGAAGGTTACCACATAAAGAAAGACTTGAAAGGACTTAGTGGGGGTCAAACTTTAGAGGGAGTTAGTGATCAGGAAGAATCAAGGTTTCGTGAGACTTTTCCAGATGCATAAATGCATATAGCATATGGAAGCATCATTCGAGGACTCTCTTAGTTAGAGGGAGTTGATGGTAGAATTTGAAAAGAAGGATCATGTAGGCTTCATGTCGAGTTGTAGGCCTTTGTGCCGAGTTGTAGGCCTTTGTGCCAACTTGTAGGCCTTGTGTCGAGTTGTAGGCCTTGTGTCGGATTGTAGGCTTCATGTTGAGTTGTAGGCTTTGTTTCAAGTTGTAGGGCTTGTGTTGAGTTTTAGGATTCATTCTAAGTTGTAGGCTTCATGTCGAGTTGTAGGCCTTGTGTCAAGTTATAGGCATTGTGCCAAGTTGTAGTATTTATGGTGAGCTGTAGGCTACTCTAGTGAGATGGTATAGTATACCAAGTTGTTGCTACACCAATGAGATAGTTTGGTATGTTAGTGGCGTAGTAGAGAACTTGTATGGATGTGATGGTGTTTCTTGTAATATGATCTGGGTGATCATGAGATATCTTGTGTAGCTCGGGTGATGCTATCGGTATACAAGACCATGTAGGTCTTTCCCATGCCATGTGATATGGATGGATAATGATGATAGTAATGATGATACTCAATTCATTGGTGTAGCCATGGGTGAGCACTTCATGCGGGTGTAGCCCATGACAATAACGGTGACACACACTACGAGGTGTAGCTCTAGTGTTCTCTAGTGGGTTGTGGCCCCTAGACAATATTGACAGGTCCACATGGGTGTATCCATGTGTGACATAATGATTCTACTAGTAGCATGTTCTGCGTAACCATGATGATAGGATCATGGCATAATGAGCAAGGCTATGAAGACCAGAAGGGAACATCATGGTTAAATACCTCCCTAGATAAGAGGGAGTTTTGATGTTTTGGTATTTGTTGGAGGTATTAACCTCCATGGATAAACCTTTGACTAGAATAGAATATTTTGGAAGCAAGAGAAAAACCTAAATAGATGTGTGAAAAACCTGGAAGACAAGTCAGCTCAGTAGAATAAGTAATGTTGAAGTATTATATGCATAAAATGACATATTGGCCCTGCTTGAAGAGACACTTGTTCACCTGGCTAGATTAGTATAAATAGAAGGTGCTTTAGCTCATTTGGAAAAACACACACTCACTTAGTTGGTGCACCTATAATTAGAAGTGCAGTAGCAGCAGAAGTAGTGTGCAAGTTTGGAAGAGGAGGAGAAACAACTGCAATGGTGCATCACACTCTTGTTCAATATTTTTGGTACTCTTACTTGTGTGCTACCTTGGAGAAGGTGCTCTCTTTTGGTTCTAGTGTGGCTTTCCGGAATCATTCTATCTAACAAAGGTTAAGGTGATCGGGGGTGGCTTTGTGTGTATGGTTGGGTGTCAACGGTCTAGCATTTTCTATGGTAAACAAGCATAATATTCTAACACAAACTAGGTAAAATTTTGGAACCATCTAAAAATGTGTTATATTATATGTACTTTTTATTCAAAAAATATTGACTAACACTTGTATTGACCAATGCCAAATAGGTTCAAGGCCCATTGATAGTACCAACCATATATTCCAATCCTTTCCAGCCTATATGCTCAATATGCAATTTAGTAGTAGAATTTTTTGAATAAATACAAGGAACAAGGTTGCATTGTCTTAGATGTCAAGATGAAACCCCCTTCAACTATTCACAATGGTTAAAGTGCAACATAATCAACACATAAAATACAAAAGTATTATGTTGTCTTAGACATGATATCTTAAGAAACCTTTTTCCAAATTTAAAAACATTATCATATGAAGATTACCTGAAAGA
Organism: Picea glauca; assembly: GCA_000966675.3. Taxonomy (NCBI): domain Eukaryota; kingdom Viridiplantae; phylum Streptophyta; class Pinopsida; order Pinales; family Pinaceae; genus Picea; species Picea glauca. Next base: position 831,106 of record JZKD02S1530530.1, read on the forward strand.
AAATATGATGTTATCTACATGTTGCGTGACTTTAGCGTTCATGAAAAATTTATACTCACTCAAGACAATACAATAGTTGAAATAGAAAAAACTTCAATAGAATGTGATTTTCATTGTTTAATTTTTACAAAATAAAACTTCAAACAAAAAATGTATGTTTCAAAAGATTGTTTTACTAATACTCTTGACAATTTCAATTTTGTTTCATTCAATTTGTTTTGAAAATCTTCATTATAAATTGTAGGGATATAAACTTTTACATATGGATGGAGAGTCCCTAAAAATTCTATATGTAGTTGGATTTTACACTATTTTTAATATAATTGTCTAGTCTAATTTTCTTCAGAATTGTGTTTTCCACTTGATTTTGACAATTCTACATATAGAACACGATTTTGTGCAAGCTTCTCCTACTTTCATTTCTTGATGTAACTCAAATTGAACTATGACACCGTTTCAACTGAAAATAATAGACTCTTTTACACTTGACTCTAAGAATTTGAATTACTTGACAACATTTTTGTTGATAACTATAGTGTGTTTTAGATTTAGCTCTATGAATTTGAATCACTTGGTTACATATTTGTTGTTCATCAAGACAATGATTTAGTACATATTTGAATTTCAAAATCTATTCTAAAAATTTGAGAACATTGATCTTATATGTTTTAGTTTCCTTCCCTTTGTTATGTTTGTGCATATTTGTATATATATGTGTTCATGATCAAACTTTCTGTCTAAATAACAATGATGAGGAATTCTTGCACTAATTGTTTATTCTATTTTTACAATTTTCTTATTTGTAAGTTGTATTTCCTTAGACAAATGTCATTAATATTGGAGTGATTTCTCTCAAGTTCTTGTTAATTTGTTTATAGAAATTAATTGCCATGATAATTTGTCTGTTGTCATTCTTCTTATGCAACTTTGTTTTCTTTCTGTAACATCCCGCTCTTATGCACTTTGGGGAGAACTATGCGACGCATGATTTGGAGTTGTTATCTATTGCTTGAACTGCATGCGTTGTGTTCGTCATCAAGTTGTGTTGATTAATCGTTATCGTCATTTCCTACCTGCTAAAAAAAATAATTGCACTTGCTTTGTGTTGCTTGTAGTCGTAACGACAGGGGTCGTTACATAGAGTTTAATGTAGTGGAAAGCATGGTGATCCACAGTCGCAGGGTTGAACCCGCTCTGGGTAACAACCTAGTGCTAATTAAAACTTTAACCTGCCCATGCGATATGCACGGTTAGATGACATCGTAGAGATTCAAGATGTGGTTCCAGGGGAGGAGGTGCAATGCCTCCAGTAGCACCCGCACTAGAGGGGTCCAACCCCCAAGGAGAAGAACAAGTCCCTGGGCATGAGTTGATTGTTTTAAGAGATGTGTATGGTCAGACAAGGAGCTTCAAGGGAAATGTTGAAGGCCTTGGAAAAACCATCTGTATTGAGATAAGGCCATGGAGCTTGTACCCCTGAGGGTCCACAACACGCCCCAACAAGTACTGCTAGAATTCGTGGGGAATTCTAGAAGATTAAGTTCCCGCATTCACAATTCCCACAAATGGCTCAGGTGCCAAGGCATGGCTGGAGAACAAGGCGATGTGCTTCACACTTCATGGTTACGACCTCTAGCATGAAGGTTCACATGGCAGTCTTCAGCTATAGGGGAATGCTCTTCTAAGGTGGAATATACTCCTACCTTAGCTAGACATAACTATCAGAGTCGTGTTTGGGAACAGTTTGATGAACGAATCAAGGAGAAGAAAATTTAAGAGGAATTCATCCAGCGTCAACTTAATGAGTTTCACGCCTTACGACAAGGTGTCCATACAGTGCCAGATTCTAAGATCAGATACTTTGGTATGCCCCACATATGAACACAGAGAAGATGGAGTTCATAAAGTTCGTGTGGGGCCTTAACTCCAATTATGTGCAAAGGTGAGGGTATAAATTCCTCAGACATTGTATGATGCATTCCATTAGGCCTCATTGTTGAGGAAGAATTACAACGGTGAATCACCACCAGGTAGAGCACCAGTTGATTGTGCTCGAGACGTTAGGTACCATCATTGACCAGACCCTTAGTATTTTGATAGATCCAGGTGCTACATAGAGTTTCATTTTTGGAGCAACTCTAAAAAGAATTAAGGTAAAGGAAATCTAACAGGATGAGTTTAGCTTTGTAGAAATGGCTTTGGGAGCCAAACAAAAGGTTGGTGGAAAGGTTACAGGCTTTAGCCTTAACCTGGGAGAGTTTGTCACTAGGGCCAACCTGTACATCACGATCTTAGGATCTTATGATGTCATGATCGGTATGGACTAGTTGGAATCACATGAGGCGATACTTAACTGTAAGACGAAATAATTGAGCTTGGTCGATGATGAAGGACAGAGACGCGTGATCGTAGGTCGTAACCAGGGAGTTCCCTTGAGGCTCATCTCTTCCTTGCAGCTACAAAAGAGCATGCGGAAGGGATGTAAGCTTTATGCGATCCTTGCATTAAACAAGAAGGGAGCAGGGGAAGGTCTAAAACACCTTCCGGTGCTGAGAGAGTTTCTAGATGTCTTCCTTGAGGAGTTACCCAAGATGTCACTGGAGAGGGAATTGGAATTTACCATAGACCTAAAACCAAGGACTGAACCGATAGCAAGATCACCTTATCAGATGTCGACCTCAGAGTTATAGGAGTTGAAAATGCAATTGAAGGAGTTGTTGGACATAGGACTTATACATCCAAGTGTGTCACCGTGGGGTGCACCTGTTATCTTCATACGGAAGAAGGATGGGTCGTGGAGAATCTACATTGACTATCATCAATTTAACAAGGAAACAATCAAGAATCAGTATTTGTTGCCAAGGATTGATGATCTGTTTAATCAGATGAAGGGTGTGATGATGTTTTCAAAGATCGACTTGAGATCAGGGTATCAATAGTTTTGGATCAAGGAGGACGACATCCCTAAGACCGCTTTTAAGACAAGGTTTGGACATTATGAGTTTACTGTTTTACCTTTTGGACTGACAAATGCCCTTGGGGTATTTATGAGTTTGATGAACGGGGTGTTCCGCAAATACTTGGACAGGTTCGTCCAAGTATTCATTGACGATATTTTGATTTACTCTCAGATATTGGAGGAGCATGATGAGCACTTGCGCTTGGTACTACAGTGTCTGTGAGAGAAAAAATTGTATGGGAAATTGTCTAAATGCTCGTTTTATCAACAAATATTCACTACTTATGGCATGCCATCTCTAGCGAAGGTATCACTCTGGATCCAACAAAGTTCAAGGATATTATGGAATGGTTTGCATCGACGAATGTCCCCAAAGTGCATAACTTCATGGGTTTAGCGGGATACTATCAATGGTTCATCGAGGGTTTTTCGAAGATAGCAAATCCGATCACAGAATTGTAGAAGAACAAGAAGTTTGTTTGGACCGATAAATGCACGGAGGCATTTTGGAGTCCCAAGGAGTTGTTGACACCAACATCGATACTAAAGTTCCATGACATGGACACATACTTCTTGGTATGCACTGACACATCCAAGGAAGGCTTAGGCAGATTCTTTATGCAAGACGGCTGAGTGATCGCTTACATCTCCAAAAAGTTGAGGAGGCATGAGGAGAACTACGCGACACATGATTTGGATTTGTTAGCCATTGTTTATTCCTTGAGAGTTAGGAGATACTACCTGATTGGACGAAAATTCGAACTAAAAACAAACCGCTGTGGTCTACAACACATCTTTATGCAAAGCAACTTGAATGCACGACAATGACGTTGTTTGAAATTTCTTAGCGAGTATGATTTCGAGATTACTTACATAAAATGAATAGTGAACATAGTGGCAGTTGTGTTCAGTCGGAGACCACACATATTTTTGGTGATGCCTCTTCAGACGAATCTACACGAAAATATTCTAACTTACAGCGTGACGATGGATGGTACAAAGAATTCAAGGATTTTATCAGACAAAACACAATGATGGTACCAAAATTTGAAGGATTTACTATGGACAACGATGAATTATTGAGATTTAAAATTTGAATTTATGTACTGCCCAATGACGAGTTGATGAGTTTGATCCTAAACGAGGCTGACAAAGCAATGTACATGGCTCACCATGGAGTCACGAAGATGAGGGCATATCGTAAACCCTTATTCTTCTAGAAAGGAATGAAGGTAGACATAGTCAACTACATGGCAGATGTCTAGAATGTCAGTAGGTGAAGGATGAACATAGACATCCAGTAGGATTACTACAACCACACACTATTCCAGAATCGAAATGGGAGGTCATTTCGATGGATTTTATTTTTAGATTGCCACTGACAACAAGGAGACATGACTCGATTTTTGTGGTAGTCGACACTCTGACGAAGAGTGCTCATTTTATTCCTATGTGTACAACGTATCAGGCACCTGACATAGTTAGAGTTTTCATCAACGAGATTGTGAGGCTTCATGGCGTGCTTAAGAAGATTGTATCTGATCGAGGATTGATGTTTACTGGACGATTTTGGACTAGTTTCCAAAAGTCCTTGGGAACCCAACTTAAATTTAGTACCGCGTATCACTCGGAGACAGACGGGTAGACCAAACGAACAGATGAAATCTTGGAGGATATGTTGCGCATGTACTTGATGGACCAACATAAGCATTGTGAAGAATTCTTGCCACTGGTAGAATTCACATATAACAACAATTATCAAAATACCTTTAAGATGGCGCCTTTCAGTTTCTTTACGGGCAACCATGTCAGACGCCTTTGAATTGGGATCAACTTGAGGATAGGGTCTCGGTGGGACCAGAAGCGATCCAAGAAATGGAAGATCAAATGCAAACAATAAGACAAAGGATCAAGGAAGCACATGATCAATAGAAGAGTTATGTTGATGCACATCGTGTTGATCGTAGTTACAAAGTTGGCGATTGAGTCTTCTTGCGGATGAAACCGCATAAGAGTTCGATCAAGTTTGGAAAGGGTACTAAACTCTCTCCTAGGTTGGTGGGACCTTTTGAGATTGTGGAAAGGAAGGGGGCCCGTGGCCTATCAACTAGCCTTGCCTGATTCTTTGAGGCATATGCACGATGTCTTTCACGTATCTGTTTTGAGATATTATATTAGTGATCCTACACATGTTATTGACATGAGTTCCTTATAGGTATCTAATGAGGGTGCGCTCACGGCAGAGCCAATCCGCATTCTGGACCATCTCATTCGACAGCTATAACATCGAACAATAGATCAGTCAATGTCCAGTGGGACAACTATAGTCCACACTCGACGACCTGGGAGAACGCATATGATATGCGCATACAATTTCCATTTTTGTTTGATAGATAGACTTATGATACCGTGATACACTTTATTTCGACACTTTATACTGTGAAACTTCGGGATGAAGTTTAAAACAAGAGGGGGTGTATGTAACATCCTGCTCTTGCACGCACTGAGGAGAACTATGCGATGCACGATTTGGAGTTGTTGTATGTTTCCTGATCTATGCGCATTGTGTTCATCATCAAGTTTTGTTGATTAATCGTTGTCGTTGTTACCTACCTGCTAAAAAAATAAAATTGCACTTGCTTTGTGTCGCTTGTAGTCGTAATGACAGGGGTCATTACACTTTCTTGTAAAATGTCTATTCTCTAGTTTCTTCTAGTTATATGTTGTAATTCTTGTAAAGATTACATATAAAAAGATGCATTTATGGTTGGATATATTGGGTGAAAAATTAATACTCTGTACAAAATAAATCGAATTTATATGTAACTTTTCCAATAGATATCAAAGTGTTTAAAAAATTAACTATATACATATGTAAATTTTAGCAATATATCTCAAATATATTATATACAATTAAATTAGTCAAAAATATTGTATAAGGATTAGAGTAGACTTTCAACTTTGACCTATATAGAACTATTATCTTAAGACATTCTCAAGAGGTAGTGCTATTTCTACTTGTTTTAATATGGATGCCATGCAAAAATATTTTTTTAATATGGATGACATGCAATTCCAAAAAAACAAAATGAATGACTTGCAATCATTTAAAATGGTTGGTTATCATATTATTTATAGGATGTTGTAAGTATACATGTTTTTGTTTATGTATATGTAGAGTCATATTGTAATACATTTTCTCTATTAATGCCCCCTATTCATATTGTTATTTGTGTATATGTTTTTAGTATAATATTTGTTGAATTAGTTACTTTAATTTTTTGGAAGGAATTATTTAGAATTAGGTTATTGAAGTTTTTTATTTTAGTGATATATTTTATTAAAAGATTTATAAAATATATTATAATTAAAAAAACAATTATAAGTTTAATTTGGAAAAACCTTTTCATCAATTATATATATAGGAGAATAAGATATATATACTTCTATAAATTTTAATAAAAAATTCTTTATCCAAAAAAAATCTGTAAAATTTTTAACTTTATATTTAAATATTTTATTTTATAATTTTCATAATTAATAAAAAAATAACATCAACTCCTCACTACAATATATATACAATATGTTATTCTATATATACAATATGTTATTACTTTACAGCATAAATTAATATCTAAAAACAATACTTTTTCTTTACAAAATTCTCCATGCAGAATCTACTTAATACAATATATTGTTTGGCAGCAGGATTCTTGGAAATATGGATTACAAGGTATAGGAATATTAGATAATTAACATATAAAATATCTCATTTTATATAAGTTATCTATGCAGTGGGCTTTTCAATATAGATAGTTTATGGATTATAAGGATGTGTTTCTTTTAAGGATGGTATTCAAGTTATTCAATCTAAAATATTAGATAATTAACATTTAAAATATGTCAGTTTATATAAGTCATTTATGTAGTGGGTTTTTTAATATAAACAGTTATTATATGAGTCATTTATGCAGTGGTTTTTTAATATAAACAGTTATTATATGAATCATTTATTATATGAGTTATTTATGCAGTGGTTTTTTTATTATTTAAAATACTTGTATAGTTTTTTTTGGATTATAAGGATGTGTTTCTTTTAAAAATGGTATTTAAATTATTTAAATTTTTAGGGTATAAGGTAAATTAAAGGTTAGTTGAAAGTCATTACATCATAGTTAACAGTTCAATATGTAGGAATTATTAAATTTAGACGGGGAGAATAAAAATAATTTCTTTTAACCATTTAAACTAATCAATTGATATACAAAACTAAACTCCATTAATTCAACCAAACAATTTACATCCAAACTAAATTCAATTGATGATTAATTAACAATTAACCTCCCAACTAAACTCAATTGATCTCAATTGATGAAGTAACCTGTGAACTAAACTCAATTGATGAAGTACAGAGATGTAATAAAAGTTTTTGACAAGAAGCATTTAAAATATCAATTTTCATCCAAACTAAATTCAATTGATGATTAATTCAACCAAACAATTAACCTCCCAACTAAACTCAATTGATGAAGTAACCTCCCAACTAAACTCAATTGATCTCAATTGATGAAGTAACCTCCCAACTAAACTCAATTGATGAAGTACAGAGATGTAATAAAAGTTTTTGACAAGAAGCATTTAAAATATCAATTTTCATCCAAACTAAATTCAATTGATGATTAATTCAACCAAACAATTAACCTCCCAACTAAACTCAATTGATGATTAATTCAACCAAACAATTAACCTCCCAACTAAACTCAATTGATGAAGTACAGAGATGTAATAAAAGTTTTTGACAAGAAGCTTTTAAAATATCTCATTTCAGAGAAGTTATCTCTGCATTGAGCTTTT
>JZKD02S1530531.1:41624-53206 GCA_000966675.3 Picea glauca
TACAAGATCAAACATGCAGCAGATGGAAGCGTGGATAAATACAAGGCAAGATTCATGGCCAGAGGGTTCTCCCAGAAGGAGGGAGAAGACTATGACGAAACCTTTTCTCCGGTGGAAAGGTATACCTCCATCAGAGCTATCATATCTCTTGCCTCTTCCATGGGATGGAATCTACATCAGATGGATGTAAAGACAACCTTTCTCAACGAAGCTATTGAAGAAGAAGTATATATTGAAAAACCTCAAGGATTCGAGGTACATTCCAAAGACACTCACGTTTGCAGATTGAAGAAGGCTCTATATGGAATCAAACAAGATCCAAGGGCTTGGTATGCCAGAATGGACAACTATCTAACAAGACTTGGTTTCTCCAAGAGTCATGTAGATCCAAACCTTTATTACAAAGTCGTGGACAACGCACCTGTGATTCTACTATTATATGTTGATGATCTATTCATAACAGGTGAAGAATCTCTAATCATCCATTGCAAGAAGGATTTAGCCTCTAAATTTGATATGAAATATCTAGGTCTCATGCACTATTACTTGGGACTAGAAGTATGGCAGAAGCATGGTGAAGTATTCCTTGGACAAGGAAAGTACACAATAAAGATTCTTCAGAAAGTTAGAATGATGGACTGTAAATCCATGGACACTCCTATGAATGCAGATATAAGAAAAGTGAAAGTCCCAGATTCCGATCGAGTAGATCCATATCTATATCGATAACTAATTGGATCATTGATGTATCTGGTAAATACTTGACCAGATATTTGCTTTGTTGTAAATACATTAAGTCAGTTCCAGGTGGAACCTAGACAAGAACATTGGATAGCTGCAAAGCATGTCCTAAGATATATTCGTGGGACAATAAACTATGGGTTGAGATATACCACATCCAGTGATATCCAACTTCATGGATTCACAGACTCTGATTGGGCAGGAAGTGAAGAAGACATAAAGAGTACTTCAGGTATGTGTTTCAGCTTGGGCTCCACTATGATATCTTGGGGCAGTAGGAAATAGAAGTCAGTCACACTCAGTATAGCAGAAGCAGAGTATATGGTAGCTTGTGAAGCATGCACTGAAGCAGTATGGCTAAGGAAGTTAATCTCCAATTTATTTGATCAGACTCCAGAATCGACCATAATATTGTGATAATTAGAGTTGCATAAGATTATCCGAACATCCAGTGTTTCATGAAAGGTCGAAGCACATTGAGATCAAATACTACTTTATTCGAGATAAAGTCCAAGAAGGAGAGGTAAAGCTCGAGTATATCCCCACTGATCAGAAGACAACAGATATCCTGACAAAACCTCTATCTTGAATCAAGTTTGCATATTTTCGAGAGAAGATGGGGATCGTGGAAATAACTCCCTTAGCTGAAAGAGAAGATTCTCCAAGCTAGAGAAGGTACGAAAAAATATTCTTGAAAAATATTTATTTTATGATTTAAATAACTCTCCAGTTAGGAGGGAGCACTGAAAATATTAGTCCAGATTGGACAGATGCTTTCTTGTTCGGAAAGTGGATTGAGATTTCTGACGGACAGTGACTTCCCATTGTAGTTAACATGGGAGGAAGACTGATTGTTGATGTATCATAGATGACTTCCTATTGTATTTAACACGGGGAGTGGTCTAGGAAAATCATTCTTCTTGGCAGTCACTTTGAGTAGTGGTCAAGTAGAATGGTTCACCTCACCGGGCAATCATTCTTTCAAAGTTCACAGTTGTGAGCAGTTTCGAAGAATGGTTCGTTTTGGAGGTTGATGCAAGACAAACATTCCTTGAGGGTTATACATTCTCTCCAGGCTACACTTTGTTTAGTGTCAGAGGAATGGCCCAGGGTGGGGAATGGTCCAGACAGTTATTCCTCGAGGGTAGACTCATTCACTCCAGGTTACACTTTGTTTAGTGTCGGAGGAATGGCCCAGGGTGGGGAATAGTCCAGGCTCAGAAATCAGGGATAGTCATTCCTTAGGGCAGACTCATTCTCTCCAGGTTACACTTTGTTTAGTGTCGGAGGAATGGCCCAGGGTAAGGAATGGTCCAAAAATTTCTTAGGGTTTATACATTCTATCTAGGGTGCACTTTAATTAGTGTAGGAAGAATGGCCCAGGGTGAGAAATGGTCCAGGCTCAGAAATCATAAATAATCCTTCTTCCTTGTTTGAGAAGAATCGGGAAGATAGCCCATTGTTGATATTCTATACTGAGGGCAGACATTCTTTCAGATCTCACAGATGTGAGTGAAAGATTGGCCCAGATGATTCAATTTTTATCATAACATTGTTTCTATGTAGGTTGCTATCATATGTTTGTTATGAAGAATAAATGACAGTACATATGTTATTGTTTGTGATTATGTTTCACAGTTTGAGTAGTTGCGTACTACCTGAATAGACATTGGTGTGTTCTATTAATTGATATTGTACTAGTTGTCATAGGAGATTATCTAGTTGGATAGTAATGACAGGTGCTCGTAATGCTACCAGTTGAATGGTCTGTTGTGCTCAAGACCATACCTCCCTAGCTAGGAGGGAGTGTTAATATTATGGTAGCTCATGGAGGTATGAACCTCTATTGTGACTTATGACGAGAATAAAATCCTTCGAAAGGAAGCAAAGAATTGAAGGAAACCCTAGACAAGTTGTCGGCTGAACAAATACATTTAAATTGAATTTATTGATACCCAGAAGGAGAAGTCGGCCCCAGTTAGCCTGCCCATTTCACTATAAATACAGAGCACCAGTCTAATTATTTATCATCTCAGCAGTTGCAGTGAGAGCTAAATCTGCGTAGGCAGTTGCAGGTAGCAACAATTTGGTGCGCAAGTTTCTGGGAGAGTTGGAAAGTGGTGCGCTAGCTTCTGGGTGGGATCATCTGTTCAACTTAGTTTTTATTTTCTTGCTTGGTGCATTAGCCTCTCTTGGCTATTGGATTGCTACCAGGATTCTCTTCTCAGTCAAGGTCAAGGTGCTCGGAGGGTGGCTTCGTCCAGTGGTTGGGTGACAAGGGTATCGTCAATGGTAAACCGAGCATAATCCTCTATATTCTAACACCAATATCATCTCCAATAGCTTCAATTTTCTTGGTAGTCCATCTGGGTAGACAATAAATAAGTGAATTGTTGTTTACTGCAGCAAGTCGATCAGAAGTCAAAACAATTCTATTTGATGGAGATGACATACCAGTTGGAAAAGATATCGATGGACAAAGCAAGTCATAGGTCAATGGTCTAGTTGAAACAGGAACAAAGTTCGAATGTCCATTCAAAGGACTAAAAAATGGAACAACAAAACTAGAGTCAAGAATGACATCAAAGTGATCATCCTGCAATAATACAGAAGAGGTATTAAGCAAATTGATTCCATATGACTTCTCATCAAACCATAACTTTTGTTTGATAATGATTTTCCATTTGACATGATCAAATAGTCGATAACATTTTGAATCTTTCGAGTATCCCATCATGATGCAAGCATGACTCTTTGCATCCAACTTCTTTTTGCAATCATTGAAAATATGAGCCCATGAAACACATTCAAACACACAGAGGTGGCCGACTAAAGGCTTCTTTCAACACTATCATTTGAATGGATTCACAAAAGGAACAACTTGAGTTGAGATTTGATTGAACATATATTTTGCACAATATACCGCTTCATCCTAGAAGTGAGGAGGCAAATCTTTGGCCTGCAAAAGACATCTAAACTTTTTGACTAACATTTGATTCTTGCATTATGCGATGCCATTATTTTGAGGTGTGTAATGAACTGAACGTTTCTAGTCAAAACCAGATCGAATCAGGTATTATTCAAAAGGTCGATTTACATACTCACAACCATTGTCTGATTTCAATTACTTGATGGGTCAGACACATTTCTTTTCAGCAAAACATCTAAATTCTTTGAACATTTAAAATATAATATTCTTATTCTTCATAAAATAGACCCAAGTGAAACGAGAGAGATCATCAATGAAAGTCAATATATACCTTTCACCTATGAAGGAAGGTAAATTGATGCAACAAACATCAATGTGAACCAACTCCAAGAGGTTCTATGATTGCCACAATTTTCCAGAGTCAAATGGTGCTTGATGACACTTACCAAGCACACAAACTTTACAAGCTCCTTCAACAAGAAACACTTTAGGTAGACCAACAACCATGTTTTGAGTTTCCATCAAATCCAGACTTCACAAATTCAGGTGTCCAAGTTGTTCATGCCAAGTTCAAATTTTCTCATCAGTGCGGACAACAAGAGTATTTGGTTAGCTTTTAGGTTGATTCGTGTCACATAATTTATACAGATTGGCCTTCAGGTTGAGAAACCCTCCAACGACAATTGACTGACATTTCTTTAAATCTTGAACAAAGAATTGATCTGGCCAAAATTCTACAATCTTACCTGTTCATGTTAACTGAGCAACATAAAACAGGTTGGCACATGATAAATGTCGAAAATTCTCCCATGTTGACCAAAAACATTACCTTGACGAGTAATATCGAGAGAAAAATCATCGATAACATAAATATTCCTTTCCTCAGCTTTATTGAAGGATGTGAACAAGGAAGCATCCTTAACTATATGATGAGTGCACCTAGAGTGGAATACCCATTTGTTCTTCACATAATGAGACAACAAGGCGTGATAATTTCTAACTTGGAAGGTGAAATTATCAGTAGGTCGACGAACAATGAACACATCTCCTTTAAGGCATTTAAACCTATCCTCTAAATTGTCTCTCTTCTTGTAGCAGAACTTCTCCATATGTTGAGTCTTTCCACAATACCGGCATGTCTTCTTCTTTCGAATTTGATGGTGTGCATATTTTTTCCCTTTAGGTTTCTAGTCGTGGCATCTAGGTCTTTGTGTAGGGGTATCAAACCTTTCTCTTTCCCTGTGATTCGACTTTCTCTTTCCCTTGAGCAAGTGAGATTTATGTTTACCAAAAAAATTGCCTTCTTCAAGAAATGTGTGCTGATCAATAATCAAAAGACCACAAAAGATTCAAAAGGTGTATTCCTTACTGTATTCATTGCATGTCTACCAATTGGCATGGAAATTAAAAACGAACACGTCGAATGGTGTTCTCAAATTCATTAGGACCAAATTGATGGGTTGTCCATCTTTCTTCTGATAAATATTTCCACGTTCACCCAATTTCAACTAGAGTTCCTTTACATGTGCTAGATAGTTCTCTATTCTATAAAATGAATGAGGATCAAGAGAGATCAACTCTTTTTCCAACTGGATGATTGTTGATCCAATTTTTGTTTTTACTGTATTTAAGTCAACCTCGTGAGGATATAATCCCCTTGTGTTTTTAAAGAGTTGGTTCTCCTCTTTTTTTTATAAGTAACATACAAGAACAAAATAAAATGCCTGAGAAGGACCGAGCTTATTTTGAAATAAATATTCACATGCAAAGAGTACCTGAGAAAGGACCAGGTATCTTATAGAAAGTGAATATTTACAATATGTTACATGATTTATAAACCAAAAGAGTGTGCAGTAAAATAAGACGATATTTCCATCCTAACATTCATCAAAATAGAATACAGAATTCAAGGAAAGGGAAAAGAAAGTATGGACCGCATATAGCAGAGAAATTTAAATGATCATTTCACTAAACACAAATAATACTCTGATAGACATACATTTGAAATCTTAGGCTTGAAATCAAAGTATTGAGAAAAAAATAAAGTTATGTCCCAAATTAGTTCTCTGGGAACCTAAAAAAATATAATATATGTCTTTAAATAAAAGAGTATGGTATCAGAATACAAATAAAATATTGTGTTTGTCCTTCAAATAGGATTGGGATGGGGATCTCGTGGACCATGAAATGAAAATACCTAGCAGACAAAAGAAAAATTGTCAAGGATCAACCTTAGGTTTCACAAATTACTAGGAAATGGAAGACAATATGACAAATGGCCATAGAAGAAATAAGAATGAAGATGAGAATAGGGTTACTACTTAATGCACTGTGATGGAAATTCTTTTGAACTTGTTACTTTCTTATTGATGCCTCTTTTGTAGATGGTGTTTTTGCTGGAGGTGGCATACCTATTGCAATAATTTCTTGTTAATTTGGCTCGATGATATTTATTAGGGTTTTTCTTAGCCACTCTTCTATGTATTCCCTCATGGGGGCCATCATGATCTCATGTTTGGTATTTATTTCAAACAACTCATTCTCCATTTCTCTTAGGTAAATACCTAGTTGATGCAACGTGTCAACTACTTCATCATTTCTGTTGATATATCTGACCAACCAACTTTCAATTTCATCTTCAGAGAATTCTATTGAGTCAATGATCTCACTCACCCATGCAAATTTTAATACATCAAGTTTTTCTAATAAATTCTCTTTAGATAAAAGTGTTGTGTCCATTAATAACTTTGGTACATTGAGTTACTTCATTATATCAACAAGATTCATGAAAAAATCACCTCTTTTACGTTTTACAACATCTAGTTCACTTATCATTTCTCTTAAACTTTTGGTTGTTTTCAACCAGCAGACACTATTTTTTTTTCGATCTGGTAGTATATGGAATGTTATGTTCTCTTATATGGGAATCACTTAAACTTGAAACTTTGGCCGAGAATGTTCCCACAACCTCCTTGTAAAAACCTTCATTGTTTTCTAGATCTTTTTGGAGATATTCCTTGAAGTGCATAATCCTTGTTGAAAAGATGATAGAGCTTTGTGCAAGCTCCCAGACTTTTTGGATTAAATCTATTCTTTTTTGTGTTCCATCTCCAACATACTTTATTACTTCTAACAACAAACTAGATGAAGCTTTCCATTTGTTTTTTATTTCTAGAATATCCTCTAAGGTTAGTGTTGGTTGAATTGTGTTCAATGGCTCAACAAATAATGGTCTTGGAATCAAAGCTACCTCTAATTCCTTTAATTTTTCCTTTAAAATTAAATTTTTCTTTTTTGTGTTACAGACAGATTCCTTCAATGCTTCTCCAGTTGCTTCATGAAACTGTACAATCTTTGAAGGTGCAACCTCATGGAAATCAATTTCTGATTTCCATTTCTCAGACATTTTCTGTTTTTCATGTTTATTTTTTCAATTTTTTTTTTTAGAATTTCTATTGCAGGCTATGTGGTGAAGTGTTATAGACTCCTCTTCAAATATTTCAGGTTCTTGAGTGACCGGAGATTTGGAAATTTCTTTGGTTTCTAGTAGTCATTGTTCAGACCAGTTGGGTTCCTCGATAATCTCATCTATCTCCATTGCCCGTGGAATTTCTTGAATTTCAGGTATTTCTAGTCCCATTTTCTCGGTCTCTCTTTTTATTTTAGAAGAGGTATGTACAACATAGGTTTTTTCAAGATTTTCCTTTGTTGGGTCCTTGTCACCGCCATCATATGAGTTTTCGATAGGTGTTTTCTTTTTTTTAAACCACTGAAACTTGGTTTTGTTCTTTATAGGGTACTTCTTTTAGACATAGTAGGGGAATTAGGTTTTTTGTTTGTTACTTCTCTTCTTTGTTGTTGATAGTACTCGTTAGTGCTCACTAATTATTCCATATCATTAAGATCTTGATTTACTGATGTCTCGGGAAGGTTTAAATTATCCCCTCCTCCTTCTTTAAATCGTCTGATCTTAGTAACATAATAAAAATATCCCACTAGGGATATATGTGCAGTAAATAAATCATTAGGGTAAAGACCCTCAATGCATTCAACTTCATTCAAGATGAGTTGGTCAAATTGGCCTGGAAGTTCATCCAAATGGCAGATGTGCTTTACAACAAATTCTTCTAATTTCCAAGGAGATGGGATGAAATTCTTTTTTCTTTTCTCATTAAATAAATTAGTCGAGGACTTGTATTGCCTACAAACTTCTATAACAAAGTGTTTGTCTGATACATAGAAAGGGAGGAGAAAGGGTTTCTCCTCAAATCCAAATAGACTTATGATGTTGAAATCCTCTGTAGTTTAAAAAAATCATTTTTATGAGAGAAAGGTGGAAGACTCAAGTGAAAATCTTGACGTGTTAGTGTTGAAGATTAACTTTTTAAATTCTGAGATAAAAGTTTTAAGGACCGGGTAGAAATGATATTGGTGCTTGTGCCTTCATAAGGATGGATACCAAGCAAAAAATAACTCCACCTTGAATTCAACACTTCTTTCCCTTGGTAAGACCTCAAAAAAATGGCAGTAGGTTATGGAGAAAATAAGATAAGATGTCATGTACAATTTTCGGGTCTTCTTCAGACCGCCTAATTGAAATGAGAGTTTATTGGAAATAACACAACTTGGAAATCAATGAGGGAATCTTCATGCATGATGAAATGAAGGATAAAAAGGATATTTCTTAGCACAAATGTTGTTGATTCCAAACTAATCATGCAAGCAAACAACCAGGAAAATTCCTTGTAGGGATACTTTAAGGAACTTACCTCAATATTAGAAACATTGGTATTATCTATTGGGTCAACCAAATATTTCTTGATCAGATATTCTCCTCCTCTATGTTCTTTGATGAAGTCACTATCTTCTTCACCCTTGAACTACATGGTGGGCATCAAGAGTCTTAACACTCTTGTGAACACTGAAGGAGATGAGGAGATAGGTTGATTTCGATGAATGCGCAAGTTGCGAGGCCTTTTCTTTCATGGATGGTTTTTCAGAATACAATCAGATACAGATCAAACCCGAAGACCAACACAAAATCACTTTCATTTGTCTGTGGGGTACATTCACTTATCAGAAGATACCTTTTGGTCTAAAAAATGTTGGAGCTACTTTTTAGCGGGCCATGTCTTTTGCTTTCCATGATCTCAAACATGTCATCGAGACTTATCTTGATGATTTAGCATCACGATCTCATAAGAGAGTTGATCATCCCGTGCACCTCTGACTTATCTTTCAGCGATGTCGCTACTACCGGATTCGCTTGAATCCAAACAAATGCAGTTTCTGCGTAATGTCGTTTCGTCTGCTAGGTTTCATAGTTTCGACAACATGGATCATGGTCGATCATCTAAAGGTTGAGGCGATAGTTCAGTTGCCTCCCCCGTGCACAATCCCTCAGCTTCAGAGTTTACAGGGAAAAACAAACATTTTACAGTGTTTCATCGAAAATTATGTCGAGATCACAAAGGGTTTCATGTGTTTACTGAAGAAGGATGTTCATTTTCATTGGGATGAAGCTGCTCAACGCTCTTTCAAAGCGTTGAAACATGCCCTCACATCTGCCCCTCTGCTTCGACCACCCAATTATAATAAATATTTCTTATTGTAGTTGGCCGCTACGGAGTCGACCATCGGTATGGTCTTGGTTCAGGAGGATGATTTTCTCTCAGAATACATGATTTATTACCTAAGTCGAGGCCTGGTTGGACTGAAACTCAATTATTCCCACGTTGAAAAAATTGCATTGGCAGTAGTTCATGATGTCTAGTGGTTCCGTCATTACATCTTGTTTCGAAAGATCACCGTCATTGTCGTTGTGAACCCGTTTCAATACGTGTTGACATGATGTGTAATCGGTGGAAAGATCAGTAGATGGATAGTTGTCCTCCAGGAATTCGACTTGGATTTTGTTTCGGCGAAATCCAAAAATTCATTGGTCTTTGAGGAACTCATCTCAGAACTTCCGGTTGAATCAGGTGATGTTATACCCGAGGAGTCGCCTATCAAAGGAGACATGTTTTTGATCGCATCTTCGGACCCATGGTACAGAGATATACTAGTCTATCTCCAGACTTTGAAGTGCCCCATAGTTGCTTCTCGTGATGACCGTCGTCATATACGCCATCAGGCCAAGAACTATCTCATACTCGAGGACACTCTGTATTGTCAAGGTGTAGATTGCATCCTTCGTCGGTGTCTCACTCATGAAGAAGCGAAAATCATGCTTAACAATTGCCACACTAGAGCATGTGGCGGTCATTTGTTTGGGTTCGCAACAACCCAAAAGATTTTACGAGCTGGTTACTTTTGGCCGACATTAATCAAAGATTGTGTTGAATCGGTCAAGAAGTGCCACCCGTGTCAGGTCTTCTCTTAGAAGATGAGGGAACACCCCACTCCCATGTTTCTCGTCATCACAGTTGGTCCCTTCACCAAGTGGGGGATTGATTACACTACATGAAACCCCCCTTCAGCAAGGGGGAACCGTTATATCATCGTAGCAGTAGAATACTTTACGAAGTGGGTCGAGGCTATGGCAATGTTTAAATATGATGGTGAGACATCAGCTCTTTTTTTGTTTAACCAGATAATATCAAGGTTCGACATCCCGAGAGAGATTGTCACTGACCTTGGTAGTCACTTTTAGAATAAAATGATGTCCAATTTAACGTCAAAGCTTGGGTTGAGGCAAGAACATTCGTCACCCTACTACCCACAAGCGAATGGTTAGGTGGAAGCTATGAATAAGTCCTTTAATACTATTCTACAACGAACGATCAATTCAGCCAATTCAAATTGGCATTTGATGTTGTACTCCATGTTATGGGCCTACTGAACGTCTGTTAAGACTGCAACCGATTTCTCACCTTTTCAACTTGTTTACGGGATGGAAGCAGTCTTTCCTATAGAGTGTCAGGTCCCGTCTCTAAAGTTGGCAGTACAGTTATTTCCAGACACTTCACCACTTGAGGAGCGTTTATTATACCTCGAGCAACTCGATGAGCAATGTCATGATGCAGCCTTGGCTAACAAGGCTCACAAACAAAAAGTCAAGTGTCAGTATGATCGGTCCGTTAGTCCTTGGATTTTATCTAAAGGTGACCTTGTCCTAGTCTATGACCAAGATAAGGATCCCCTAGGGGCAGGCAAGTTCAAACCCATGTGGTTCAGACCTTTCATCGTGAAGGAGGTTCTAAATATGGGTGCTTATCGTCTGGTGGACTTTGAGGGAAATTCTTTGGCGGAGCCTAGAAATGGGCTCTATCTCAAGAAGTATTACTTGTAGGTGGGTCTCTTTCAGTGACTTCTTGTACATATGTATAGTTCTTATACATTTTCTTCTTAGTTTTTTGTCTTTTTGGTCTTATGTACGTGTCGTTTTCTGATGTCATCTTTTTCACTGTGGCAGATGTCAAGTGAATCAAAGGTGTTCATTGGGTTCACGGACAGTGCTAGTCGGCACACTCGGAGGCTGACTTCCACAGCTTTGGTGATTTTCACACCTTAGGGCCAGTTTCTATCTTCAGGAGGTATTTGTTTAGGTGACGCCACAAACAATGTCGCCGAATACAATGCAGTCTTAGAGTTGCTTCGTGACGCTTTGTCACATGGTATCTCTCACCTCCAAGTCTACTTAGATGCTCAGCTAGTTGTGTCCTAGTTAAATGGGGTTTACCACGATTACAATCCTACTCTACACCGACGGTTCCTTAGGGTACGTGTCTTAGAATGAATCTTTGATTACATTATGTATATCCATGTTCCTAGGACATTGAATCAAATCATAGATACTCTAGCTGATCATGTATTAGATTAGCACATTGCACACATGTAAGAAAAAGCACACACACGCACATGTAAATACATTTGTAAAATAGATGTAATCCATAAGGCATAAAAAGATGTA
>JZKD02S1530531.1:53253-66684 GCA_000966675.3 Picea glauca
AATATCAGAGTACAAGGGTGGGCACAGGCGCCTAAAAAATATGTCCAGTAAGAGTCATGGGGCTTATGCCCTCAAAAATATACAAAAGGTTCCCTTGACACGTAAGTAGTCTACCCTAGCTAAGGGCAGGGCCTGTTGGCCCTGCCATAGTGAACTATGGCGTTTGCCAAACGCTGGAAGAGCTGGACCGAGGTCCATGGCATCCCAAATACGTGAGGTTGCATCGACGGTGGGAGATCCTCGATCTCCTCCATAGGGACTGTACAAGTGAGCGCGATGAGGTTCCACTCCACTCGTCTCAATACTCTCTTAGC
The DNA here is from genome assembly GCA_000966675.3 of Picea glauca. Lineage (NCBI taxonomy): Eukaryota > Viridiplantae > Streptophyta > Pinopsida > Pinales > Pinaceae > Picea > Picea glauca. Next base: position 53,568 of record JZKD02S1530531.1, read on the forward strand.
CTCTCTGGTTGGAGGCCTCCCTGCTGCTGCCGCTGGTTCGACGACTGCGGCTGGTCCTGCCTCTGGTCGAGGACGTCACCTAGTCCTCGAGAAGTCTGTTGGAGACACTGGTCCCACATCTGTACATAACAGATACCTACGTGTTAGATACTCTGGTGTACAAAAAAAAACCGATATGTATAAAAAAATTAATAAAAATTAAATAAATTTGAAAAACAAACATACCTAGCTCTCCTTGCTCTACTCCGGGACGTATGGGCATATCAGGATCCCTGGAGAAGTCGATCCCAACATAAGGGTAATCCTCTATAGCTGGAATCTACCGAGACCACTAGTCAAAAAATTTATCATCGAAGGCCTCGATGGTCCTCCCTCCCCCTTATCGCGGCAATAGTGTTGCCCATCTGCATAGCACCGGGAGAGAGGCCATGTGCCCTTGTATTGTCTCTCGAGGACTGAGACTGGGGACCCTCTCGAAGAAAAAGGAACATAAAATAGTCCCAAACTTGAAGTTTCGATGTTCCCATATCTGACACTTTGTTAGCTATCTCTTCATGCAATCTAGCATGGTTGTACTCTAGTAAAAAATCCGTGCATTTAAGTACTGCACTGCACAATGCATGTATGCTCGGGAGGCCTGATGCAAAGGCGCAGATCCAGTGATCCGCCCAATGAGTAGAACTATCACTTTCAGTGATAGGTTGTTGATCTTGTGTATAGGCACCTGAGAACCTATTTTCTCAGTACCCACCTCGCAATGGAGTCCAATCAACTCAATGTTGTGAGGTCGGGGGGAAAAGTACGCAAGTTGACTGGATCCCCTCTCCTTGAGAGACCAGTCAGGAAGTAAATGTCTTCAGTCGTTGGAGTCAATGACTGCTCCTCGAGCATAAATGCCTCAGCGTCAGGATGCCAGTAATCTATCAAAGCATTCAACAACTTGGGTTGTGCCCTCATAAACGGACACTGGAAGAATTTTAACAACCCACATTGTGATAAAATAGCGACAGTAGCAAGGTCTTCCGAGACCAAAAAATCAATGTCCTCATGCTCCCTCTCTCTCCAATGAACATACATCCTACAAAATGACAAAGTCATGGGGAATTAACTCTTGATTTTTAATTTTTCCACTTATTGGAGGGTGTACGCGGGCAGCCTTGGCAACAGTCGCGTGTGTACGCGGGAAAATTATCTTCTGTTTTTGTGCACACGCGGGCTATGCTAGACAAACCATGTACACGTAGGGCCGACCTCTTTAGATGTCTTTTCCCCCCCGAAAAACAAAAACAAGTGCAAAAAGGAAGAATTGAAATGCAGGAGGGGCTTGTATGTACTTACTTGGTCCAAGTGAAAGTTCGTTTTGTCCACTGAAGCTCCCAGAATCAACTCTTTTGGCAAAGGGGTGTTTTTGAATTTTTTGGTCAATTCTCAATTTACAATGGTGATAATGAGCTGCCAACTTCTATTTATAGAATTTTTGGCCCCTTTTTGTCATTTTTTGGACCCTTTTGTCATTTTTTCTAGCTTGAAAATCGTTTAGTATGGTTCTTGAGTTTCTTGTGTGATGTTACGATATGTGTTACTTTGGGTATTGGGAATTTTTTTGAGAGTTGGGTCATTTTTAAAGGTCTTTTGGTAAAAAGTCATTTTTCCAACTTTGTGCATGTAAGATACGATTCCACCTCCACTTGTTGCACCTCATTGTCTTTTTTGCTTTGCCATAGGATCGATCCCATCGAATTGCGACACAAAACCCTCATTATTTCTTTAGAAGTGTTGTAATTTAGTGGTAGAGCCTACCTTCACATGGATGCCCTAGGTAGATCCTAGTTGCATTTTGGTGTCCATGTCATCGCTAATGATTATAGGCTCAGGAGTCCTTTTTAGTTTTTCCTTATTACGAGTTTGAGCCTCACTTGCATGAGTCATCATCGCTTTTGACCACACCCTCCAGACTCCCAAACAAAAACGGGTCTTCTTTTAAGCCCTTTTTAGACCCTCTAAACATGAAAAGATTGTCGAGTGATCGTGTTGCCCTTCATGCTCGCCAAACTAAAATTCGAAGGCACGTCTGTCCGGCAATAGTTTACCCCTTTTTCGGTCCGAATGGTCAAATGTACGAACAAAGGTATACTCTAGGTGCTTTGGTTCTCTAGAAGAGTATTCTTAGGTATAATTTTAACCCTTTTTCGGGCCTGAGGGACTAAATTTACGAAAAAGGAACCCCCATGGAGTCCATAGTTAAGCTCTTTTCCGACTTCCTAAAATTGAAAAGATTGCTGAGTGACCTTGTTTCTTCACACTCGTTAAACTGGTCCAGAAGAACATCCTTTATGGAGTCCATAGTTAAGCTCTTTTTAGACTCCTTAAATATGAAAAGATTGTCGAGTGATCTTGTCTTTGTCACACTCGTTAAAATGGTTTTGAATAGACATATTTTTGGTGCTAGTTTACCCATTTTTCGAGTTGACTAGACTACCTTCGAAAAAGGTACCCCAACGGAGTCTTCTTTTACGCTTTTTTAGACTCTCTAAAAATGAAAAACCGTCAAGCTTACCTTCTTTGGGCTCATTAAAATTACATCAAAGGACGTTATCTTTATGTCTTATTAATCACATTTTCATTCCTGCATCTTTGGCTTTATGCCGACTCCATGTTGTTCTCAACTGAACCATTTGAAACATGCCGTATATGCAAGCCTTGTAGCACTTTTCCTCTACGTCTTGACACCTTGATCCATGGAGAATTTTTCCTGAGTGTCCTTTTCCTACATATGTCCCCTTTCTCTGAGCATTAGTATGTTCCATGCGCTTGGAACTAGTATGTCTATGACACTCGTTCTTCCTTTGTAATGTAGCATTCTTTTATTCTTTTTCAAGCTTCCCAAAATTATTGAAAAAGACAAAAAAATCAAATATACCCCAAAAAGAGGAAGGGAAAAGTATTTTCTTTTTGTTGACAACACAATGAGTTTCCCTTGGACAAATCACGTACTTCCATTTTTTTGTCAAGATATAGGATTCAATACGACCTTAGGAAGTTGTTCTCGCTACATAGAGATGTGTCCCCCTCCATTTGGTTATCCTTCCAAACATATGGAGAGTTTGCGTTGCCTCCTGCATCATGAACTTATGTCAATGCCATGCTGCCTGAGTCTCATCTTTTTTCGTGCTTTCGTTCAAGGGAAGTTTTACTAAACTTGAGTCAACCCTTCTACAGTTTGTCTCTTGTCCTCATGCCTGACCACCCTGAAAATCCAATCAAGTCCTTGCTCAAAATCAATGAAGTTCTCTACCTGATCACCGAGATCCTCTTGTTTGTTCCCGACAATCCATCAAAGATCTCTGGGTAGTGAATTCGTACACTGATATTACACTCCTACCCGAGTTTTGAAGATTTTGAAGTTGTTTCTCAAGCTCTAAAGACCTCATCTCCAGCCATTAGGCATCATTGGCTTCTTGAAGATGGATATTATACATGTATAAATTTTGATTTTGAGATGTAGATCCGCTGTGTACTGCTCATGGCTACACGTTATATAGTTATAAGACTTAGATATGCAGTGTATTTGATTGGCAACCATGATTTTATTTTCATCCCGAGCATGGGTATGCCCACCTCGGTGAGACAAATTGTTATTTTGTAGATGGCACCTCCTGAACTCTGGTCCCTAGGCTCACTCGCCTCCTACGTTGGTGAATATTTGTAATGTATTTTGGCCATTAGATGCTCTTCTAACCTCACACATTAGGGGGCATCTTTTATAACCCTAAATTGCACCAGACATGCATACCTAGCATCAAGCCATCTTACTTGTTATCTTTGTCAAGCCATCACTGAAAAACTCTTCTAAAAACCATATTTTTGAAGGTGTACGTGCCCTACACCACTACTGCCCATGTACACACACTTTCTGCACCACTACAAACCGTGTACACTCACAAAAAAGTGCGAAAAATGAAAATTGCAAAGGGATACGGGTTTTCAGGTCGTTACCTAACTAGTTGACCGCCCATAGCCAATCACCCCAAAAGTTACTATCTATTTTGGACCATAAAAGAAGGGGTTGGGGTCCCATTCCAGAAAGAAGCACGAGAGCATAGAAACTCTGCCCATTTTAGTATTCCCCCTTTGCCCCAATATTTTGCAATCACATGGTGAGTTTGAGCCAGAATTCCTTTTTCCTCCATTGCAAACCCTTTCCATTTACCTAGAGAGAATTGAAGAGGAGAGGAAGACATGGAAGAAGTTGGTGCATGGTGAAGAGGATCCCAGGACCGAGTTCGAGGAGCAGTTTCCAAACTCATATTGTAAACGACTATTGTGAGATTAATATAAAGAAATACTTTTTCTGTCCTGCCAAATGATGTCTTAAATCTTTCTGATTTGTTTACATTTTGTTATGATGTCTAACCCACTAATCCTTATATAGAATGCATGCTTGTATTTTCTTGTTTTTATTTTGGTGAATGCAGGTTGGCCTTGGGAGGAGATTTGCAGTGAATAAGCAACAAAGTGCAAAGGGATCGACACCAGACACAGAGTTTAAGGTATGCCTACCATATCCCTACACTTTGTCTTTTATGTATGATTGTGGGGTAATGAAGGGATAGTTGTTAAAAAGTAGGAGAATTTAGATGGTTAGCTCTTCTTGCACTTTAGAACCCTAGTGTATTCCGTAGAGGGTTTTTCCCGCTATAACACTCATGAAGAAGGAAGACTATAAAAAATGGCATGCACTAAATCATCATCGTCCACTATCACCCCTATGACCAAGAACTGATCTCTGATATAGGCTATCCTAGAATAGCAAGATGCCACTGATTCACCTTTCTCCATCTACAAACACTTAATCTTGTGCTTAAGTGTCCTCTTCTGACTTGGAGCCCGTTTCTCATACAGATTCACCAAGGTATCCATACAATCCTTGGCAGTCATTAACAAAGTCATTGCAGGCATTATATTGTCTTTGAATGAGTCAAAGATGATTCGATTGGACTTTGCTTGAATCTTCTTGAAGGTCTCTCTTCCTGCATTATTTGTGGATTCCTCCACCACTGTGGTCAGATACTTCTCAAGATCATGCTCCTGCAAGATATTTGTTATCCATAGCTTCCACACATTGAAGTTCGCAGCTCCTTCGAGCCTATCCTCGGCCCTGACTAAAATGGAGGATGCCATGGAACTCACACTGGAAACTTAATCAAGCTTGCTTTGATCTGTGTGTACCTGATGCTGCACTTCAACATGCTTAACACACCCTAAGCTCTGATAACATGTTAAATTATGATCTTGATTTCTTATGGGGATTAATTCTCTTATTTTCTTCAACACTTTGATTCCAACTTAATACACTTCAACAATACCAAATCATAATCGAATAGCAATAACTTTGTAGATAAGTAAGCATGCACATCAATAACACATATACCCTGGGGAAAACCTGTACAGGGAGAAAACCCCCAGCAAACAATATTCCTTTATTGCATTAATAATGTAAGATCACTTACAAATATCCACCATGAATGCTATTCTCTTAAAGAGCTTTCCAAGATGACTCTGACCTAACAAAGACCTAAAAGACCTTGTTGAAATACACCTTTGATATGTTGCCTCTATTGTTGATATACAACACTGATATGCTGCTTTGGTATGCTGCCTCTTTATCACTGATGTGTCTGCCTGTATTGCTTCACCCTTAACCTGCATATCAAAACTGTGTTGAAGAGAGGGTTCGACCTCTGCTTATATAGGCTGAAGAGGAGAAGAGGAGAGACTCAAAGTAATAACTTGTTTTCATGAGTTAATCATAACTCAACTTCATACTTAGTTCGAAATTAGAACTAGACTTGAGATAGGTTACAACTCAACATTACACTTTAGTTCAAAAATAGAACTAGACTTGAGACTGGTATGCTTTAGTTCGAACTTAGAACTAGACTTGAGACTAGTTACAACTCAGTATTACACTTTAGTTCAAAAATAGAATTAGACTTAAGACTTTAGTTGCAACTCAGCATTGCACTTTAGTTCTAAAATAGAACTAGACTTAAGACTTCAGTTGCAACTCAACATTACACTTTAGTTCCAAAATAGAACTAGACTTAAGACTTCAGTTGCAACTCAACATTACACTTAAGTTCTAAAATAGAACTAAAATTAAGACTTCAGTTACAGCTCAACATTACACTTTTAGTTCTAAAATAGAACTAGACTTGAGACTTCAGTTACAACTCAACTCTTTACAAGGCAATTCAAAATTCTCTTCATGGTGGATAATGTTACACGTGCCAACACACTAGATCAATACATTTATATCATTTGTAATATTAGGAATATCGTTTGTTTCTATCTCATAGGAATTTTATATTCAACCTAACTTTTGCTAGATGCCTTGACTTTTGCTTATGGCTCACAAGGTTTGACTAGGCTCATAGAGGTTGTATGTTCCCCCTGAATTTTGCACTAGTCTGTCTATGCTCATGGAGGTTGTACGTTTCCCCTGACTTTTGCACTAGACTGTATATGCTCACAGAGGTTGTACGTTCCCCCTGACTTTTGCATTAGACTCACATAGCATCTCGTTCATCCTGACTTTTGGTTTGACTCACAGAGGTTGTACGTTCCCCTTGGATTTTGTCAATACCTCACAAGACTGGTTGACTCTCCAAATCTCCCTGGCTAGCCTCAGGGTGGCCCATATGGCCTCTCATTGGAGAATGATTGTCGATGATGCCAAATTTAACACATTGGAGATGAAAGGACCACACACAAAGGCTAATTTGAATATTATACCTTTGGGCTTGTATGATCGCCTCACTGGTATGGATTGGTTGGATGAGAACCATGCTATCCTGGATTGTGACAATAAGGAAATTACTTGCTTAGATGAAAAAGGAAATTTGAGGTCAGTTCAAGGAATTCCTAGAGTTGTGACTATCTGAGAAGTTTTAGCTTCACAGTTGAATAAAAGCTATAGGAAGGGGTGTAAAATATTTGTAGCACACATAGAAGAGGCACCTAAGGATAATGTGACAAGTGTGGAAGATTGTGTAGTGCTGAAAGAATTTGAAGATGTCTTTAAAGAGATATTGGGATTTCCTTTGAAAAGAGATATTGAATTCTCTATTAATTTGATGTTGGAAGCAACAACTATATCCAAGACTCCTTACATGATGATTATGCTAGAACTGAAGGAGTTGTAGGTGCAACTTGAAGAGCCTCTGAAGAAGGGGTATATACTCTCTATTGTGTCACCTTGGGGTGCATCCGTTTTGTTCATAAAGAAGAAGGATGGTACTATGAGACTTTGTATCGACTTTAGGCAGTTGAACAAAGTAACAATGAAGAAAAAGTATCCTTTGCCAAGGATAGATGCCATGTTTGATTAGCTAAGAGGCACGTGGATATTTTCTAAGATAAAACTCAGATATAGTTATCATCAAGTGAGAATAAAATAAGAACACATAAATAAGACTTCTTTCAAAACAAGGTATGGTCATTATGAGTTTACAGTGGTGCCATTTGGGTTGATGAATGCGCTAGTTGTTTTCATGTGTTTAATGAATGAATTTTCATAAGTTACTTAGATAAGTTTTATTTACTCAAATTTTGAGGAAGAGAACGAATAACACTTGAGGATGGTGTTGCAGGTGTTGAGGCAGCATCAACTTTATGCAAATATGATCAATGTTTCATTTTATTAACGATAGATTCACTATTTGGGTCATATTAGAAACGAATAGTTGTGGACTCAACGAAGATAAAAGCCATGGAAGAATAGCCAACACCAAGAAATGTCGTAGAAGTGAGATCCTTTATGGGACTAATAGGGTACTACATAAGGTTTATTGAAGGATTCTCATAGATTTCACATCCAATCACATCCCTGCAGAAGAAAGGTGAGCGATTTGAATGGACTCAAGATTGCACAAGGAGTTTTCAACACTTGAAGAACTTGTTAACAAGTGCGCCAATGTTGAGAATTGAGGATCTAGATGTGGACTTCGTTGTGTGCACATATGCATGCAAGGAAGGAATCGGTGGAGTCCTAAGTTAGAATGGACATGTGGTATGCTATGAGTCAAGGAAGTTGAAAGAGAATGAAAGACTCTATGCTATGCATGAATTGGAATTGGCAGCCATAGTGCATGCTTTGAAGATGAGGCAACATTATCTCATGGGTAAAATATTTGAGTTGATAATAGACCATTGTGTTTTGAAGTATTTTTTTGGACAACCAAGTTTGAATGTCAGACAAAGCAGGTGGTTATAATTCCTCAGTGGGTATGACTTCGACATAAATCATATCAGAGGAAAAGAGAACAAGGTGGTTGACACACGTAGCAGGAGGATGCATGAGATGCATTCTAGAACCATTAACATGTACCATACATATTTTCATGACAGGATTTTGGAAGTTTCCAAATCAGATCTGTGCTATATGGATATAAACACGACTTTACAACAAGGTATGTCACAACCAAAGTTGGAAGGTTATGAGTTAAGAGAGGATTGGATCCTCATGCATAGACACAGATTCTATGTGTTGAATGATCAAGAGTTGAAGAACTCGATTTTGTTAGAGATGCATAAGGTTCCTTATTTTGGACATCCAAGTTACGAGAAGACCATTGTCGCGTTCAAGAAGTAATACTTTTGGCCAAGTATGAAAAAGGAAGTTGCGTATTTCATTGTGAGATGTTTCAAATATCAGAAGGTAAAAGCTGAGATCAGACATCCAGCTAGTCTGTTGTAGGAATTTCCCATTCTTGAATGGAAGTGGGAAGTTGTAACCATGGACTTCATAACTAAGTTTCCCAGAAATGCTAAGCAACATGATTCTATTATGGTGGTGGTGGAAAAGCTTACTAAAGCTTCCCATTTTATCCTCGTGAAGTCAACACACAAGGAAATCGACATTGCTGAGATATACATGTGTGGAGTTCCCAAGTTGCATGGTGTTCCTAAGACAATTGTGTCTGGCAGAGATTCCAATTTCACCTCAAAATTTTGGAAAGGGCTATTTAAAGGATTTGGAACAAATATGAATTTCAGCACAACATATCACCCTAAGACAAATGGTTAGACTAAGAGAATAAATTGGTTGATTGAAGATATGTTGAGGATAAATGTGATGGATAAGCCATCAAAATGGGAAGACTACCTTCATTTGGTAGAGTTTTCTTACAACAATGGGTATCAAACATCTTTAAATATGAGCCCATTAGAATCACTTTATGGAAGAAAGTGCAGCATGCCTATGATTTGGGACAACCCAATAGACCACACAGTAGTTGGGCCACACCTACTCCAGGAAATGGAGGAGAAAATGGTAAAGATAAAGCATAATTTAAAATTTCCTCAGGATAAGAAGCAAATTTGCGTAGATAAAGGAAAAACCCACAAATAATTTGGAGTGTGTGATCACGTGTTTCTGAAAGTGAAGGCCAGACACAGTTCCCTGAAGTTGGGAAAGTGTTATAAGTTACCAATGCACTATTGTGGGCCATTTGAAATCCTTGAAAGGATTGGTCATGTCACTTATATCCTTGCATTTCCTACATCCTTGTGTATTCATAATGTTTTCCATGTGCCATCACTTAAGAAGTATGTACCTGATGCTAATCATGTCATTGATTGGAAAGTGATTCAAGTGTAGCCAGAAGGAGGATTCCAAGAGCGACCAGTTTTCATATTGGACCATAAAATCAAGCAACTTCAAAATAGAGCCATGGAGCTAGTAAAGGTCCAATGGACGTGGTATGGTCCTGAGGATGCAACTTGGGAGCACGAGGATGTTATGCGAACAAAGTATCCTCATATGTTTTTATGATGATTGAAAATTTTGTATGTACATGTGTATAAGATGCACTGAGGATAGTGCATAAATAAGGGGGAGGGGATTGTAATGTCCCTAATCCAGATCCATTTTTAATTTTACATATAGAATAGTGAGACGATTGGTACTGTTATCACATATAGTTGTCAAGGGTAGTAGTTTGTCTGAGTTTGTGGTCTGCACAGGAAGCGTCGAAGTGAAACACTCAAAGAAGTCTATTTCGGGATTGAAACACAAGCAACAGGTGGGTTTAATCTTTCAACGACAGAGATTCCAGGAGCAGTTCAGATCAACAACTCATGGGCATTCAGAACTCCAAAATTGTGCGAAGTATAGAACCATAGAAAAATTTCGAAAGCCTCGAAACCTGAAATGATGATAAGCTGTAGATCTTGAGGGGGACAGGTAACAACCAATCTGAGGGTTCGTGGAAATGGGCTTCGGGAGATTTAAAATGAGAAGTGCGCAAAGTTCCCGAATAGCCAAAGCCTGAACTCCCCAATTAATCCGAGCCATCCAAGCCAAGGGGACATGTGGAAGCAGATCCCTCACTTCATAATTCGATGCTCCGAAGGATTGTAGGAGTTAAGCATTGAAAAGTGTCAAAGCACCGAAGTGTCGAAGCTGCCAAAGCGTCGAAGTGCTGAAGTGTCGAAGTCGTTGAAGTGTTGAAGTGCCAAGGGGCCGAAGCCCGAAGCACCGAAGCACCAAATAGATGAATAATCCAAGTCCCAAAGTCCCAAAGAGCTGAAGCCCGAAGTGTCTAAGAACATGGCACACTCACTAGTCATGACACGTGGCGCTCATTCCAAGTCATTTGGTCGTGACACATGTCACCCTTTTTTTCATGACACATCAGTAGTCATGACATCGTATGACGTCAAGCCACCACGTCACTTCGACGATTTTCCTCCAGGAGATTTTTCATGTTTCACATTTGAAACTCCCGAAGCCAGAAGTGTTGAAAGCCCAAAGTGGATCTGGACCGTCGATCTGTGGGGGGCCACTCGTCATCTGATCCATCCCTTCAGAGGATTTTCTTGAAAGCATCTCGGTTGTCGATCTCAGGAGGCTACGCGTCACTAGATCCATAGCTCTGGGTAAAAGCACTAAAGGCGGAGGAGATTTGAGATTTGATTTCTTCGAAGTCCAGAGACCCGAAAGGATCTCGATCATTGATCTATGGAAGCCATGCATCATTAGATCGCCAGCTCCGGGTAAAAGCATTGAAGGCAAAGGAGGTTTGAGATTTGATTTCTCTGAAGTTCAGAGACCCGAAAGGATCTTGGCCATTGATCTATGGAAGCCACGCATCGTCAAATCCTTAGCTCCGGAGGATTTACTTAGAGGAAAATGAAGTTGGAGAATTGAAAACTCCAAATCCCGAATCATGAAGAAAATCCCAGTCGTCGATTTAAGAAGAAGTAGATCGGATCCATCGATCTAAAAGTGCTAGAGCTGAGCCATTTATCAAAGGGTCCCATCCCAGATTGTAAGATTAGTGGTCACGCTCCATTGCGGGGTAAAAAGGTGCTTGCGCTTTAAAATTTTGAGGGCGGGCCACAATCGGAACCATGGTATTGAGAAAGGGATACATGGCAGAAGGTAGTGGATTGCGAGACCAAAAGAGGTGTGATTTAAAACTTCTTTTGATGGCCCCACAATCACATGCTCATATAGCATCCAATCCGAGAGTAGCACGTGGCCGCCCCCTAGGCACTAAGCCTTGTCCCAGTCTCGAGGGTTCAGTTAATAACATAAAGGACTAGTGGTTGAAACCTAGACTCACTCAGTAATTAGAAATTATGGGGGAGTCATCCATGGAAAAAAGAGTTGTCAGCCCAAGGTACCATGGTGGACAAAGTTGTTAATATTATGGTAGCTGCGGGAGGTATTTACCCCCACGTCTGAACCTGAAGAGAATAGAAGACTCCGGAAAGCAAGAGAAACCCTAATGAGTTGGATAATAACCCTAGAAGCCTTGTCATCTCAAGAAGATAATTTATATTAGGCTATTAGCCTCCAAGAGAAGAAGTCGGCCAAAAATTAATAATAATATACTGAACATACACATACCCAGAAGGAGAAGTCAACCCCAGCAAACTGGCAGAATTACTATAAATACAGGGTGCCAGTTCTCATTTGTAGCATCTCAGCAGTTGCAGACAGAGTCGGTTCTGCACAACAGTTCTACAGTTTGGTGCGCAAGTTTGGAGGAAGAGTTGTTGTAGCTGCAGCAGCAACAAGTTCTCGATTTTGTCTTAAATATCTCTTGGCTAGGGTTTGGGACTATCTGATCAGTATTTTGTGTTGCGCTATCCTTGGGGAGAGATGCGCTGCCCTTTGTTTGGCTATCTAGCCTAGGGTTTGCTTCCGGAGGAATTTATTAGTCAAGGTTAAGGTGCTCGGAGGGAGGCTTCAGCCTATGGTTGGGTGATGAAGGTATCATCAATGGTAAAACAAGAACACCATCTTCTGTATTCTAACAGGTTATGGGCCCACACCTCCTTCAGTCAGCCTAAAATGCTGGAAGGAAAAATAGCCGCTAGATATTGATATCGTTGAGGAACTACCGCTAGGGTTACTAACAGGAGCAACTTCCAAAAGCACTGCAGCTAGGGTTACCAGCAGAAGCAGTTGCAGAAACCCTAAACCTCTTGTTGAGGCACCTTAAGTTACGAGATTGACCTAATCTCCAGATAGATCAGTGCACCCTAGCCCAGCGCATCTCCTAGTACTCTCAGAAGGCCAAGACGTGAAGTTTGAATTTCTGGTCAAATCTAGGGTTTGACCAAGTCAAGCAAGCCATGAAGAACTCTATGAAGTCTGAGAAAAATCTAGAGGAGCCTCTAACTTCAGAGCATGGAAGACAAGGATTGACCTCATCCTTGCTAAGAATAAAGTGTTGGATATTGTGAAAGGAAATATCGTGAAGCCAGAGTTTGAAGAAGGAGAAGAGAAGGAACCGCATAACGTTGCAGCTATGGAGAAGTTCAAATACGTTGACATCAATGCCATGGGTATCATAATGGATTCCATAAAAGACCACCTGATACCCTACATCTCCCATATTGACTCATCGAAAAAGATGTACGATGCCCTAACAAATCTCTTTTCAGTCAGAAACATTGGACAAGTTATGAGTCTGAAGAATGAGCTTTATGACATGAAGATGAATGATGACGACAACATAACATCATACTTTGTAAGGATCTCCCAGCTAAGAGATAAACTACAAGCTATTGAAGAGATCACTTCAGAAAAGGAATTGGTGAA
>JZKD02S1530531.1:108877-126564 GCA_000966675.3 Picea glauca
GAAACTAGGGGGTTGGAGCCTCCTTCCAGTTGCAACTGGAAAACAAAGGAAGTTGGTGCTTCCAATGAATGTAATTCTTCAAGACATATAAGAAAAAACATTCAGTGGTTTTCTCACGATTTGGGTTTCCACGTAAAACACTGGTGTACTGTGTATGTTTGTTCATTTGTTCATTGCTTATTTACTCTGCAACTATTGGATGATAATGCTTCATTGATATAACACTTGGATTATATGGTTAAAAAGGATTAAATTGCTCTATTACTTATTCACCCCCCCTCTTAGTAATCCAACATTTATATCATCAAATTCCGGTGAAAAAATCCATTTCATAGAACAACTAGCCAATATTATTATAAAAAAGAGAATTATTAAATTTGCAAACACAAAAACTTTCCTTGAGAAAAGTCATACCACTAAAAATTAATAGGCTTTTTAAATTATTTGGTTTGTTATTTCAAACTGAAACCTCCTGTTTTTGGGCAAGGTGCCCACTATCATTAATTTTCTTGCATGTTTGTGAAATATAGTATATAAGTGGGGCCTCATGGTTTCTCTTTCAATGAAATCAATATTATAGTGTTTTCTCTTTGTATCATGTTGTATCCCATTGGAGTGACATGTGATTTGGCCAATGTAAGAGTAAGAGATTTCACATTTAGTGAGGATGTTTCTTTTATCTTAAAATTATATTAGATTTTTTTAAGGAAAAATGTTGATGAGCTCATTTCTTTGTATTATTATTAAATTCTCTAAAGGAAACATGTTGATGAGATGATCTCTTTATAACAAATCTCTAGAGATTCTTACATAATGGGGCACCATTCTACCTTTCTTAGATTCATTGAAATGGGCAATTGGATATTTGTTTATAAATTAATTGTGGTGTAGGGATTCTATGCAATTATGATGACAATTGGAGATTGATATAGTATATTTTCAATAAATGAAATGTTCACAACTATATGAGAATCCACTTTTGCATATTGATGTGAATATACTACACTGGGTAGGGCTCAAAAAACGTGAAGGATAAACAAACAAAAGTATATATCCACATAGTAGTGGCACTTGATATTTGAATTAAATTTCAAGACTTCAGATGGAGAAATTTGGCTCGTCCCTTACGCTGAGAGTACAATTTTCATCCATAATATTTTGATCTAGTATTAAGGAATCTATAATAGATTCAATCTCTACTTCTATAGCAATAATTTCATTCACCATGTTTTTGGAAAGTAGATTTTATTCAAGCTATAGTTGATTAGAGACAAGTTCTCTAGAAATTGTTTCATATCTTTACATATAATATAAGGAGAACACCTTGTAGTGGAGGCTTTTATCAACCTTCTCAAAAATTGTATCCTTTCTCTATTTATAGCATAGGTTGTTAGTGGCGGTAGGGGACTAGAGGTTTTTGCGGAGGTTTTTTAACTGGTGCGTCTATAAGGAACATACTCCCTAACACACATATAAAAAAGACGCCCTGGTGCTTAACTATTCAAAAGCACTGTTATATGTTATAATAAAAAAAAATAAACACTTAATAAAATGCCTCGGTGTTGTTGAACATTACGACCCAATGTGTATCCTTGTTGTCAGGCCCACTTAGGTGGGGTAGAATAAAATGACCAAACTAATTTTCATTATTACACTTCATCCTATGCTTCCAAACTTTCAAGAAAACATTGATGCTCACTCTCATTCCAAAGACATCATGTTTGCAGTGATCTACAACAAGTTCGATAGCTCCATTTGTAGATTCCCCACATTTCCAAACTTTGGAAATTACCACGAATTTTCATTTCTTCTCAACAGTGGAACCATGCCTCCTCGAGACATAAGATGTAACATCCCCAACCATCATCCCCACTGTCGGGCAACGCTACTATGCATAACATATACACATATATTTATAAATAATATGCATTAAATCAAATTAACATATTTAACATGGATTTACTGTTGTCATATAGACTTAAACATAATTAACAACAATTCAAACTTGCAACAGAATACATGATAAAATTTCAAGACACATACATGCATCACATATAAATTAAGAACATAATTAATACTTATCTTTTAAATTGGTGTAACACCACTAACTACGTGCAGACCTTCCACGAACCTCCCAGCCTTAGACCGCGCTGCTCATCACTCTCAGCAGTAGGTCACCCTCGAGCTGGGACTAAGCTCCACTGGGCAAGGGAATCCTAGGCTAGGCAAGGTCCACATGAAGACACATAGTTTATGAGGAAGGACTCTCTCCCAGGAGCCACTTATGCCTGCTTCTCATAGACTCTCATTCCCCACATGCATGCCCCACCCCAAGAGTATACACCTTCACTGTCACCAAGACAGTCCTTTGACTGCTAAACCTCCCTTTCCTTGGGCTTCAGCAACAGGCCGGACCAGAATTCTCTGAGCTCTATGGTAGCTACAGGACCCCTTCCAAGAGTTCTCACTTCCTCCATGCACTCTCTCACCTGGAGAGATTCGCTCACAGGCCTGAAAACCTACCTCTTCAACCACAACCACCTCCCTCACCTGGAGAGAGTGTTGCACATAGGTCTGACAACCTACTTCTTCAACTCTGTTCCAGCACAAGGAGGACCACAGTATGGCTCAACAAGTAATGAATGATGGTAGCCAATCACACTCGGCCAATATGCTCAACACGGAATATCTAACATAGACATGGATAAAAGGACTCCATCAAGACTTGCTAACCTAAAAAATCTACTAGACAATTCAATGGTGAAATTGTGCATCCCAGAAGAGGAATTCGAGTGTTAAACAACAGATGAGGATGGTCAAGGGAAGAGCTTACATGATCTCTTCATAAGGCTTCTTTGGTGGTTGTTAGGCATGGATACGATTCAATTATTCAATCTAACATGAATAACGCAGTTGATAAGCTTACAATGGGGTCAAAACTTTAAGGTATAAGACTGATATCACCGATTCTTTGGCAGAGAGAAACAATTGAACTTGGCATCACACCTTTTGTAGCACCAAGCGAATACCCATGCGAGTGTTTTAGTTGAATATCTATAATTTCTAGTGGTGATACTGCAAGGTAGGGTAGTTGAAAAGATGAGGTGTGGACGCAACACTTCAAGAATGTCATTGGAATTTATTCACAGTGCCTCTTGAATGACACGCAAAATCATTTTTGTATAGTTTAATAGGAAAGATATGGGTCTACTATCCATAGGAAGAATGCACAGGAAGAATGCCTAGGAGCTGCACTGAAACCAATGAAGAGGCAAGAACGTTATTTAGACTACTGCCTATATTTTAGCCATAACTTTTGACTCCGGTGACCATTTCAACAGTTCTTTATAGCGTTGGAAAGATCATTCTGAGGTACACAACTTTCTATTCATACGATTTGAGATATTCCTAACCAATTGTATTCATTTTTCAAAGTAAATATAAGGTACCTTGTTGGCAGCCTCATAGGACACAACACCTCAATCATAAGAAGAGGAACCGGGAATCAAATTCAAGGAAGTTTACATGATATTTCAATTAATTATTGTTTTGGTTATATGAGTTCAAATGTTGGTTTTCGATAAGTTACACATAGGACACTAATTTGTTGCATGTTAAATGGCGTTGGATAACCAATGTTGAGAAGAGGTCATACTCAACGTTCCAATGATGCGATCTACAACCAAAGACGACATAGCAATAGTAGCAAGAACCACTTCATTTATAGAGTAGTAGATAATAAAATTTGATGCAAATGAAAAAAGAAGATATATGAATCCCATGACGATCGACTGTCCAACTTGGATAACGATCGATGCCCCGATGTCTGAACCAGTCGTTGTAAGAGATGAGGTGCACTACAACCAAAATTCACAATGGCCCATTGACCCTAGAGGAAAATTCAAAATGTAATTGTTGTTTTTTCCCTCTCATCATTACAATGGGAATAAAGACAAAGACAGGGAAATGAAAGGTCACTAGGTTAGGCGGAAGGTCAAGAGTCATTTTGAGATTCAATAAATACTAGAATTGTGCCCAAAGAAATAAGATTTTTGTCTCTTCAAGCATTTTATAGACTCAAGAACTAATTCAAGGACATATACCATGTTAATAAAAATTGGACAGATGTCCTTAAAGTTTTCATGTACTATTGTTGAAATTGTTAATACAGAAAATCCCTCAGGGCCAACTTTTGACAGAGATAAAAACTCACATATGTTGTTGTTTTGCCTCGAATTGTTTCAAGCAAAATGTTTTCTATTCACACGACCTATAAGAACATGTTTGTTTATAGACTATTCTAATGCAATATGTGTTTTCTTGTAGTTTTTTTACTCTTTCTTATAATACATGACCTGAGCGAATGAGTTGTGAATGTATGCAGAAATGTGACTTAGACTGTTCTGGTTATAGACTTGTATGCATGTGTTTCTAACTGTGTGCCTTCATGACATCTATTTGATTGGGGTTTATTTATAGTTTTTTTTCATTACAACTCATTATGTTATTATAGTGCACTTCTAGCTAGGATAAGGTAGATTAGAAGTAGATTAGATACCTTCATTTATATAGTGTTAATCTACGTCTTCCATTTTTGCAACCACCCATCACTCACCCTCATCAGTGGACCAGGAAAAAAATGGTAAAGCCAAACCAGTAATGGTTGTCGGGCCAGAATCCAGATGGGTTCCCTATTCCAAACAATGAGAGGTCTAATTGAGAATTCTTACCGAGGAGAACCCCTTACTATTGTTGTGTGAATTTAGACCTGTCAACAATACACTAACAATACACATCAGTGTCATTCAAATAAAATCATCACAATTAATTTAAAAAACTAAACATAGTGGTGCATATTTCATGATGCCCCATCATCGATGTGTTATAAAAGACAATATACCACTAATCAACATGCCAGTGATTTGGGAACACTGGAGCATTGGTGCATTCAATTTAACCAAGCACGTCACTAAGTTTTCATCCAACAAATTTAGCGTATCGGTGAATCCATGTTAACCAAATGCACTGGTGTTGTTAAAAGAATGACACCAGGAAAAATAATGAACGAATTAGCATAGTGTGGTGTCTATTTAGACACCTTGTTACCGATGCTCTATACAACACAATGTACCACTAAACAAAACCCCGATGCTCTGATATCATAGTAGCACGGGTGTGTTCATATTAACACATCCCACCGTTGAATTTGTAATAAACAATTTAACTTAGTGGTGCCCCTAGATCCAACAAATGCATCGATGTTGTAAAGAGCATGACACTAGACCAAATATTTCACAATATAACAACACAATGCATCTTATGGGATGCATCAATAAAATACATGGCGATGCGATAATAAATATGGTCCATTGGTGTATAAACTCTAACTGTACACATCGATGCCATTTGAAGGAAAACACATTGAAAATTTTCAAAAAAGAAATATAGTGGTGCGTCCTTCGTGATGCCACATCACCGATGCATTATAAAATATAAAACACCACTAAACAACATGTCCGTGCTCTGGAAACACTATTTCATTGGTCCTTTAAGTTTAACAAAGCACACTGCTAAGTTTACAAGGCATAAAATTTAGCGTGGCTGTGCATCCATGTTAACCAAATTCATCGATGCGGTTAAAAGAATCGTACTAGGAAAATATTGAACAATTTCGCATAACAGGGAATCTCATTGGATGCCCCGTTACCGGTTATCTATACAACAAAACACACTGCTAAACAACATGCCATTGCTCTAGAACATTGGAGCACTAGTGTGTTAAATTGAAAAAAGTGCATTGCTAAGTTTACAAGACATAAAATTAAGCATAGTTGTGCATCCATGTTAGGAAAATGCACCGGTGTTGTTAAAAGAACCGCACCAGGGAAACAATTGAACGAATTGGCATACTGAGGCATCTGGTTTGACACCCCGTTGTTGGTGCTCTATACAACACAACACACCACTAAACAAAATGGTGATGCTTCAATAACATGGTAGCACCAGTGCGTTCCTATTAACACATCACATCGGTTAATTTGCAATAAAAAAATTTAACCTAGTGATGCCCCTACGTCCAAAAAGTGCACCGGTGTTATAAATAGCATGACATGGGTCCAGATATTTCACAATTTAGTAGCATGATTCATCTTATGGGATGCACTGTTAAAACATGTGTCGGTGCGACAATAAATGTGGAGCACTAGTGCATGATATTAACAACACTGCATCACAATGATGTTTTTCTGATATAGAGCATAAGTGGTGGTGCGTAGTGATTGTTTTAGGTGCACCAATTACTTTTCTACATTATTTTGAAAACATAAATTAATTTTATTTTTTGTTAAATACAAGTTATTTATATATCTATGTGTTTTATAATTTCAATTCATTTTATCTATATATATGTTCCTAAAAATATTTGTATGTAAATTAGAGATGACAACGATGAGAGGAGGAGGACGAGTGTTGGGCCTGGGTATAGATTAAGAAAGAAGGAAAATAAAAAGGAAAACAAAAGACGAAGTATGAACTGCGCATAAGACACACTAACTGAGATTGGGTCGAAGTGGTCAAAGAAGCAGAAAAGAAGGAGTGAAGTAAGGGAAAATGGGTCGTTGGGAAAGAAGATCGAGGATGACAGATCATCAAGGAATATGGATCATGGACAACTCAGAAAATGGAAAAATCCACCAATGGATGCTTTGGAGCACTTTGTGGGAAAGAAGGAAAGACAGGTTGGCAAAGCCCAAAAAACGTGGGTCAAAGAGGACCTAGGGTTTTAGATGCCTAGGGTTTTGGATCTAGGGGTTTGACACCTAGAATTTGTCATGTAATGTATAAATAATGGTCTAGAGGACCTGGGATTGGTTGGTGCTAAGTCGGTTGAGATTTCATTGTTATTGTGTGATTGAGTGATTACTACTATGTGAGAGAGAAGTGTTGTGTGTGAGAGAATTCTGTATTGTAGGATATTCAACTGGGTGCGAAGATCAATCCTATAGTTGGGTGCGCAGGGAGGGGAGAGAGAGAAAGAGAGAGAGATCTACAAGCCAAGAGTCCAGATAGAACTGTATGTTTTCACATAATATATCAAGAAGCGCAGTTCTGTGGACATAGCCCTAGGGAGAGGGTGAACCACGTATATCTTGTTGTTATGTGGGATCGGTGTTGTGTTCTTTTACCTTCTATTATTTTTTTATTGCATCATAGTGTTAAATATGAGATATAATTGTGCGAAGTGGGTTTAAGTTGGTAATCGATATCTAGTTGTTATGTTGATATTGTTTTAGATCCATTTTGTATTTCCTCTGGTTGTAGACACATGTGTTCTGCAACCCCCTATTGCTACTTCGGGTGAGACTGCATCTGCTTTGCAGGTGTTGTCAAAAGGGCCAGTAGTTAGGGCTTGTTGGTGCGTTGTTAGAGATGAACCTTGGGTCTACCCCTATTCCAACAAATGGATCCATTGTTGGGACCTGGAACTGTGATTGTTGGGAACTGAGGAAAAGAGAAAGCTCTGTGCGTAGATCTATTGTTGTAGTGCGCGGTAATCTACTTGATTGTAAGAAGGCTATGTGTTGTGCCAAGATCGGGGAAGGAGGATCTGGCGAGGTTCGCTCAGATATCCTTTCCTATGTGGAGTTGGTATTGTGTCTCTGTGCATTGAAAGAAGATAATAAAGAGAAGAGTTGGTGGACGTAGCCCCATGCTGAGGGTGAACCACGTATATCCTATGTTGTGATTGCTTTGTGTCATTTATGTGATTTATGCTTAGTGCTAAATCTTTATGTATGTTAGATGCATCTGATATAGTAGTTTAGTGCTTAATAACTTAGATAAATGCTAGATTTGTTGATGCTACGTGCTAAATGGTCAGATATGCTTAGATCTTGTTGAATACTTCGTTGTTCTGTAATTAGGGTTTTACCTACGATGTGAATAAAGGGTTAAATACTAATGAATGTTAATTGCTAAGTGCTCTGTTAAGTCTTATGACCATAGATCTATGTCCTAGCTAGGTTGTAGACACTTTAGTCCTACAACACCCCCTACCTCTACCTTGAGTGAGACTTCATCTTCTTCACAGGTGTTGCCGAAAGGGCTGGTAGTTAGGGCTTGTTGGTGCGTTGTTAGAGATGAACCCTGGGTCTTCCCCTGTGCCAACAAATGGCTATTGAATAGAGCAGTACATCAAGTGTCTATAAAGAGAAGGACAAATATGGAACTACACCTGAATGCACATATTGGAGACTATAACATAGATTACGTGGTCCTCGACTTATTGTCAGACGTCAATGTTATGATGAAGAAGACCTGGGCACTGATGGGAAAACCTAAGTTGATTTACTCCCCTATTGAGCTTAGGATGGCTAATCAATAGGAAATAAGCCCCTTTGGGAGACTGAAGCATGTCCCTGTGGACATCAACGGGGTAAGGACATTTGTGGATTTCGAGGTGATTGAGATAGTTGACGATAGTTGTCCTTATCCTATGTTGTTAGGAATTGATTGGGATTTAAATAATTCTACCGTGGTTGAGTTAAAGAAAATAAGAATGACATTTGAAGGTGATGGACTTATGGTCATTGCACCTCTGGATATTGATGAAGGTCATAGATACACAGAGCCCAACAGAGAATAAGACTGCGCATACGAACTAGAGAATATATATAAACTGACAGCAAGACAACATGATTACATTAATCCTATAGCAGATGGGAATTTAAGCTGGCGAAGTGACAATGCATGTTCATCAGATTTAGAAGAAGCACTAGAGAACTGGAAGAACAAAATGTATGAAGTTTCTGCATGGAGATGTGCTAGATTGACCAGGGAAGTTTGTTGGATCGACACAAAAGTAAGCAATCTCCCCACATTTGATGGTTTAAATCATTTAGAAACATTCTTATCATAATTTGAATAAATTGTACCAGTACAACAGAGACTGTTGGTACTGGATGAGGCTTTAAAAGAAACGCCAGCGAGATGGTTAGGAACACACAAGAAGAACATCGTGGATTGGGTGCAATGTCGCACTTTGATGACAGTGCACTTTTCAGACCAAGTAGGAGGGTGCGAGGTTAGATACATAGGTCAGAGTTGTCCAAAGGACCATGTGAGAAGTTGTGAGGAGGCCTGGAGAAATGTTCTTCCAGATCATTGGTCGCACAAGTTCATTAACACTTTGGATACAACACCTATCAATTGGTATCTACAAGCAGAACTGTGCCTCACTATTGCAGATTGGCAAGGTATGACTCAGAATTTTGTAGCTACATTTTTATTTTAAAGCCAGTACCCTACAGTAGATCAAACCTTACAAGTTGTGAGACAGAAATTATTTGAGGAGGGCACCTAACCTCCCTTTGGAGCAAGAAGAGGATGAATGAACTGCACCTCTTTAGAGATTGCAAGGATGTTACAATATCAATGCTGATGAATATGATGATCCTAGGAATGTGAACATTGTAGAAATGGAAGGACAGAGAGACATAGAAGGACCAAGAGTCGAAATACCTTTTATTGGACAACCAATCAAAATCAATAAAGTTAACATTGGAACAGAGCAAGCCCCTAAGCTCACAAATGTGGGAGATTATTGGGATGATCCACTATTGAAAAGATCACAGAAGTATCAGGACTTGTTTCCAACCAAGTTTACTGATATGAAGGGAATTAAAGGGCCCATGGGAGAGATGAAGATTCCCTTGAAACCAGATGCAAGGCCAGTCAAGCAGAGATCCTATAGATTGAACCCCAAATATAAGAAGAAATTCAAGATTGAACTAGACAAAATTTTGGAAGCAGGAATCATAGAACCTATTGAAGAGTTAGAATGGATTAGCCCTATGGTGGTTCAAGATAAGAAAACAAGAGAGATCAGAATCTGTGTAGACTTGAGGAAACTGAATTATGTATGTTTACATGATCCATTCCCTACATTGTTTATTGACAAAGTGTTATATAATGTGGGAGGACATGAAGTTTACTTCTTCACAGATGGATTTTCAGGTTATCACCAGACCAGGATTGCTAAGGAAGATCTCCATAAGACCACATTTGCAACATAATGGGGATCATTTGCAACATAATGGGGATCCTACCAGTACACAGTGATGCCTTTTGGATTGAATAATGCACCAACCATCTTTTCTAGGGTGGTGGTCGAAGCATTCAAGGAATTTTTACATAAATGTTTGGAAGCATATTTTGATTATTGGACTGTTTTTAGATTATTGCAAAATCATATTGAATGTTTAAGACCAATGTTGGATAAGTGAAGGAAATGTCATATTTCCCTGAACCTAAAGAAGTGCATCTTCTTTTCACCCTTTGGCGTCCTGCTAGGCCATATTGTGTGTAAACAGGGGTTGTTGGTAGATCCATCTAAGATTGTCGTTATTATTGATTTACCTCCTCTTACTTCAATAAGACAACTGCACACTACACTGAGACATACTGGATACTACATAAAGTTCATTAAGGGCTATGCATAGATTACAACACCCATGGAGAATCTTTTGAATAAATATTGTCAGTTGCAATGGACATAAGAATGCCAACAGAGCTTCGACACACTGAAACAAAAAATCGTCACTGTGCCTATTATGGTTTTCCCAGATTGGAGTAAGGAATTTCATGTGCATGTCGACTCCTCGTTCATTGCATTAGGAGCAGTGTTATCACAACCAAGAGCAAGATATATTGACCAACAGTTAGCCTTTCCTAGCAGGAAGCTTTCAATAGCTGAGATAAATTACACTACCACTAAGAGGGAAGGTTTATCCATGGTGTATGCGCTGCAGAAATTTCGACACTACTTGCTAGGAGGACACTTTAAGATGTTCACTAATCGCTCTGCATTGAAATACATAGTCAACAAGACAATGTTGGTGGGAAGAATATGTAGATGGCTTATGTTATTCCATGAATATGATTTTGAGATCATGGTCAAGCCAGGGAGAATGAATAAGGGACCTGACCACTTGTCTAGGTTAGAGCATGCAGAGGAACCTACTAGTCTGGAGGATACACTACGAGATGCACAATTGCTGGCCATCAGAAAGGTCGATGATCACTTTTCCTAGATAGTCCATTTCCTATCAATAGGAATGGCAGCTCATGAATATACAATCATTCAAAAGAAACATGTGGTAGTTCATGCTGCAGATTTTTCACTCATAGATAGACAACTATAAGATGGGACCTGATGAGATTTTAAGGAGATGTGTTATGGAGGCAGAGAGACCACTGATTTTGGAAGAAGCACATGAGGGCATCGCAGGAGGACACTATGCAGGGAAAGAAACAACACAGAAGGTTCTCAGAGCTGGCCTCTGGTGGCCCACTTTACACAAAGATGCTAAGGAATACTACAGAGCCTGTGATGTATTCCAAAGAGTTGAGAAACCTTCCAGAACAGATGAGATGCCTTTAGCACCTCATCTAAACTTACAAGCATTTGATAAATAGGCCATTGATTTTTTGGGACCTATCAACCCACCATGAAAATGCACAAGAGCCAGATACAGCATCACTGCGACAGAGTATTTGACAAGATGGGCATAATCAAGAGAAATCAAGGACTGTAGTGCAACTACAACTGTGCAATTCATATTTGATGATATCATAACCAAGTTTGGATGTCCAAAGATCTTGATGAGTGATCAAGGCACACATTTTATTAATAAGACTATTGAAGCCTTGACTCAAGAATTTGAAGTTCACCATTAGAAGAGCACTCCATACCATCCATAGACGAATGGTACGTTCGAAGCCTTCAATAATATCTTGGAGACAACGTTGACGAATATTTTCAGTGTAAACAGGGATGATTGGGATTTGAGACTACCAACAATATTATGGGCCTATAGAACCACTTGAAAGAAGCTGACAATGAAAACTCCCTTTAAGTTGGTCTATGGTCTAGAAGCAGTTGTACCTATGGAATACTTGGTTCCTAGTCTAAGAATTGCATCCTTTATAGATATGGATGGCATTGGCATTGTTCAAAGGGGGCTCGCACAGTTGGTCAAATTGGAGGAAGACAAGTTTATTGCAGGATTTCATCAGTAGTTAAAGAAGGAAAGAGAAAAGGCTTACCATGACAGACACATCAAGAATAAATCCTTTAAGCAAGGAGATCTGGTATTGGTTTATGACAACAAGTTCATGAAGAATCCAGGGAAGTTTAGGACACATTGGCTTGGGCCATATGAGGTTGCCTATGTTGGAGAAGGAGGAGTTGTGCAGTTGAATACTTTAAAGGGAGAATGGAAGGAAGGTTTGGTGAATGGGAGTCGGTTGAAATTGTACTATGACAACCAGTTGCCTCGTAGCTCTCAGTAAAAGAAGAAGGAGAAGGGTCTAGGTACCAGGTGTAGTTGAAACTGTGTACCAAACACAGAAAAGATAGTCTACACAAGAAAGGAAGGAAGGGAGGGACATAGGAGAAAGAACAGGTTGCCCTGCATAGTTTGAAGTCGAAATAAAACAAAAGGTTCAGACCTGAAGTGCCTCGGGACGAATCATAGGTGAGTGTTGGGGTCCTGTTGGGCTTGGGTATGGATTAAAAAAAAAAAAAGGAAAAGGAAAATAAAAGACAAAGTACGAACTGCGCAGAAGAAAAACTAAATGAGATTGGGTCCAAGTGGTCAAAGAAGAAGAAAAGAAGGAGAGAAATAAGGGAAAACGGGCCGTTGGATGAGAAGATTGAGGATGATAGATTATAAAGGAATCGTGGACAACTCAACAAGTGGAAAAATCCACCAATGGATGCTTTGGAGTAGCTCGCGAGAAATAAGGAAAGACAGGCTGGCGAAGCCCGGAAAACATGGGTCAAAGAGGACCTAGGGTTTTTGATCTAGGGTTTTGACACCTAGACTTTGTCATGTAATGTATAAATAAAGGTCTAGAGGACCTGGGATGGGTTGGTGCTAAGTTGGTTGAGATTTCATTGTTAATGTGTGATTGAGTGATTACTACTATATGAGAGAGAAGTGATGTGTGTGAGAGAATTCTATATTGTAAGATCTTTAGTTGGGTGTGAAGATCAACCCTGCAACTGGATGCGCAAGGAGGGGAGAGAGAGAAAGAGAGAGATATCTGCAAGCTAAGAGTGCAGATAGAACTGTATGTTTTCACATAATATATCAAGAAGCGCAGTTCTGTGGACGTAGCCCTAGGGAGAGGGTGAACCATGTATATCTTGTTGTTATGTGGGATTGGTGTTGTGTTCTTTTACCTTTTGTTATTTTTTTATTGCGTCATAGTGTTAAATCTGAGATATAACCGTGCGAAGTGGGTTTAACTTGGTAATCGATATCCAGTTGATGTGTTGCTATTTTTTAAGATCCACTTTGTATTTCCTCTGGTTGTAGACACCTGTGTCCTACAACCCCCTATTTCTACTTCGGGTGAGACTTCATCTAATTCACAGGTGTTGTTGAAAGGGCCAGTAGTTAGGGCTTCTTGGTGCACTGTTAGAGTTGAACCTTGGGTCTTCCCCTGAGCCAATAACAAGCAATAGCGAGTCAAAATGTGCACCTTTGTACATGAGTGGGAGGCCCTATAGAGAGAGAGGGAGTTGCTCATTTGCCTTATTACACCACAGACACATGTCCTTTTGAGGGATGTTGGTCTCCTCAATTTTTATGTGGAGGGTACATCCCTCAAGGGGAACTATCCATTGTTACAACAATTGATCCGTTGTTGGGATCATGGTCAATAGGTATTCAGGGTCGGCCTCGATGTGTGGTATCAACCCATGGAGGAGGATGCTTATTTCATCACTAGTTTGTCTATGAGGGGGGAGGTTTGTTCATAGTTTCCTGATCTACTACCTTGTGTTTCATGAGAGACCCAACTGACATATGTGAAAAGATATGTCAGACTAAACATTCTTTTTGCTTCAGGATTCTAGGTTCCTAGTGATAAGATGCGGATGATTTTATTTCATAGATAGGATGTTAGGTGTGTGTGCCATATTATCATGGAACTTTTACACTTTACCTATAATGTGAAGTGCATTAGTTTCCCTTTGATGTACTATGTATATAGTTTATTACAGAGCCCTTGATTGATTAGGTGGACGGAGATTTTTTTTAGACAATTTTGTTTTACATTGGATCGTTGTCACATTGTTGTTTATGGGAGGAGATTTTTCCCATTTGTGTCAGATTTATTTACATTATTTTTTGAGAGGGTTCATGCCACTCAACTAGGAGTACCCCAATTTCCTTCTAGGACTATGTTTGATGCATGTATGCACATGTGGGCGAAATTGTTTCCCAAGCAGGGCCCGTCGGAGTGGCCATGTACTCCGGTCAATAGGGAGGTATGTGATTTTTTGGCTAGAGAGGAAAATCCTATCCTCTATGTTGTACAATACTGGTGTGTGGGGATGGATTGGAGAGGATGTCCAAACATCTTATTTACAATATCCGAGCCACCAGATGAGAGAGGTAATATTATCCTTATGTTTGGATAAATCTAGTTGCATGTTTTTATGTCTTATTTAATGCACATGTAATTTATTGTAACATTTTTTTCAATTATCTTATTATTATTATCTATTTTTTTTCAGATATTGGCACATATGTTGGGGATGAACCTCCCCAATAGGATGAGGAGATGGAGGAGGAAGAGGAGCAACCTAGAGTACATAGACCATGCATTCCACGTACGCCAGATCAGAGAGTTCAAATAGAGGTGGTGAATCTCCTATGTGGTGTTATGGTTAGTCATGGAGTGGTACCCGCACTGGCTTGAGACATATTATGGGTACTAGATATTTCTATGATATGGACGACTCTACCTCGTGACATGACATCACCGATGCATCATATTTTCAGTTTTGTCAACCTCATCGAGAGGCAAAGGGATCCTACTCATGTTGTTTATGATTCTACTCCATCTACTCATCACCAAGCCGATCCACATCCTCTACTCCACCACATGGTTCTCCTCCTCCCAATCCTGCTTCTTCTCCACATGTGTATGCACCATTCGATGATCCTCCACTAGTATATTGTGAAAACATTTCGATGATTTACTGACGCATGTTCATCGCCATAATGCCACAAGTACGACAAAGGAAACAATCATTTTTTTCCCGTCACCTTTGTCGCAAGTACGAAATTCAATTGTTTGTCACAATACCGACTAAATATATCATCGTAAGAGAGACTAGTGTGCCCCAATATGTTCGTCACATTCACATCACTTTTATGTTGGAAGATCGATGAAAGAGTGACAAACTTGTGACGAAAATGTGACAAACCTTGGTTGAAAAAGTAACAAACCTTCGACGAATAATTGACAAAATTACGAAGAAAAAATGATGAGAAGAATGTATGTCCTACATTTTGTGCATGGGAGGGAGAATACATGTTAGTCGAACCTTCAATGAAACATTGAAAAACCTGCAATGAAACATTGAAAAACCTTCCACGAAAAAATGACAAAATTTTGACAAAAAAATGATGAGAAGGTTGTATGTCCGATGTTTTTTATGGGGAGGAAAGAAGCCAAGTTTGTCAAACCATTGATGAATATGTCTAACGACTATCCATAATTTAAAAAAAAAATGTCTGGAAAAAGGCCTATAGGGGAGATAATTGTGCTTTGACATGCAATGTTTTTTATTCCCTCATTAGTCCTCCACGACTGTAGAGGACATGAATGCTATGGATAACCATATCCATGCATATTATCCAATCCTTATAAATTTCATAATTGGCATATACATCTTGTCGAGAACACAAAAATGAACACAAAATGATTCCATTAGTCCATTGTGCTTTGACATGCAATGCTTTTTATTCCCTCATTAGTCCTCCACAACTGTAGAGGAAATGAATGCTATGGATAACCATATCCATGCATATTATCCACTCATTAGAAATTTCATAATTGGCATGTACGTCTTGCCGAGAACACAAAAATGAACACAAAATGATTCCATTAGTCCACTCCTAGTACACAATTTTTTATTTCTTACTTGTGAAGAATGTTTTTCTCCCTGGGTTGGACTTGAAGAGAAAAGTCTTCTATTATTGTTCTAACAATGCTCTTGTCTCCGATGTTCAAATGAACTAAA
The DNA here is from genome assembly GCA_000966675.3 of Picea glauca. Classification (NCBI taxonomy): domain Eukaryota; kingdom Viridiplantae; phylum Streptophyta; class Pinopsida; order Pinales; family Pinaceae; genus Picea; species Picea glauca. The sequence continues at coordinate 124,980 of JZKD02S1530531.1, forward strand.
TGCTTCTCCAATTCTTCCAATTTTTTGAAACACCATAAAAACACCACATAACAAAAATAACATTGCTTTCAATGGAAAAGTTTTGCATTGAACATATGACTATAATAAACTAAGCATGTGGGCTTCAATGAAATTAGTGAACACAAAGCCTTTCTTCATCATAGGATGTAAATATAACAGGTATTGAAAATTAATAAATATACTAGCATCCTAAACTTAATGTTGATGCCATACATGTAGTAGTCTTATTTATCAATTACATAGATCCACAACCTTAGAAATAAATTACTATTTAAATAATACATTTAGTAAATAATTTCCTAGTAGCATATATCCTTTTCTATTTTGTATTGAGTAAAATAACACATAAGTATAAATCTCTGATGGAATATAATGAGTGAAAATACCAATTGCAATCATTTCTACACCATTAATTTGTGACCCTGTTAAGGCTAGATACTCCCTTGCATTGTTTCAAGAAAAATAGAAAAAAGTCGATGTTGTCTCACTAGAAAATAATACAACCAAAAATCTATCTAAACTAGCACATTCCCTCATGTTATTTCGTTATGTCAGGTAAGTAATATGGCTTCTATTAAAGATGCTTGCACCATATTTCAAATTTTCTAGTTTAAGCTCTATGTTAATTTGAATTTCATAACATTAATATTGAATGATACAATATATCTAGCTAGAAGAAGGTATATTTACCAAGAGGTCCTAGAAGATGTCAAAGAATATATGATAGACCAACATCAGTATGAAATCCAATGCCAACCTCATGGGAAGCTAAGATCTGTTACAACTTGCATTCACCAATAGATTGTTAATCTTGAAGTCACACCTTGTTATTTCATGAATCACATGAGTGAATTCTCAATAAACTTGAGGTATGGCAGCTAAGATCTATTACAACTTGCATCCACCAATATATTGTTAATCTTGAAGTCACACCTTGTTATTTCATGAATCATATGAGTGGATTCTCAATAAACTTTTATTGGAAGGTAGCAAAGGTGTGGTTCATTTTTGGTTCATTTTAAAAGCATTTTTTAAAATAATATATTTCTTGTATATTATAAGACAATGAAACTTAAACCATATAAAACAAGATGTTAAAGGTAGTAGTTCTAAAAATATGTAAATTTATTTCACCTATTAGGTGAAGAATCCTATAAATCAAACTCACAAGAATGGATTAGCTTCCATTAGAGATGCCATTGAAATTATAACACCATCTCAATCTAACTTTGTGGTGGCAGTATGCTTGCATTATAAATTAGAAAGATATCTATGATATGTCTACATAAGAAGAGAAAAGTTTTCATTGAGGATTTAAACAACTTATGGTGTTCTCTGTGACTACTCAAAATGTGCATGTTACTGTTAGACTTGCACCTGGTCCCATTGCAATACCATTAACAAATGCTACCTAAATCAAACATACAAATTTTCCATGCAATCAATTAAATAGAAACATTACAATTAGAAGAAGAAATATTCCATTTACTTTTCTCAAACTAGTTGGGGCAAGATAACATGCGATCAATGCAATATTAGCAATGTTTTATGTGAGCATCACAAA